>JAAGKR010000705.1:0-59432 GCA_011419295.1 Clarias macrocephalus
GTGTGTGTGTGAACTGTGTGTGTGTGTGTGTGTGTGTGTGTGTGTGAACTGTGTGAACTGTGTGAACTGTGTGTGTGTGAACTGTGTGTGTGTGAACTGTGTGAACTGTGTGTGTGTGTGTGTGTGTGTGTGTGTGTGTGTGTGTGTGTGTGTGTGTGTGTGTGTGTGTGTGTGTGTGTGTGTGTGTGTGTGTGTGTGTGAGACGGGGTGGTACAGCCTATGGGTAGGTGCATACTATTGAACTTGTAGATAATGATGGTATTGATTTGTATTTTCTGTTTAATGCTCAAGCAGAAGCTCATCTAGGGATTATTCTGTGACCTTGATTGGATGCCTTCGGGTTTTTGATTACAAATATTTACATATTTGTCCATAATGGGAAACCAAATATAATAATAGGATTTCCTTCTAAAAGGCTCAATCCTTTAACACAAACCATTATTCCCTAAGCTTCCGGTGTCCCTGCTGTCTTTTTGCACTTCATATTTATTTCTCAAACACATTTATTTTCACCTTTGTTCACACACCACACCTAATCTTTTGGCTGAAATGAACACCTGCTGTTATTTGAATATTATACATCTCAAAAATCTTTCATTTAAACTTAGGTAAGGTAATTGCAAAACTGCTGTTCAGAAATGCATTTAACACAATGATTATAATTTCATATTGTTCAAACCACAGCACAATAAACACAAAAATTCTTCCTTGTGTTTTCTCAATACATTTTTTAAAGAGGTTAATCTTCTACATATTTATATAAATCTTGTGTATCTAACAATTTGGAAGCTTAACATTTTAAGACAGATTTTTAGGAGGTTAAGTTTCTACATAGTTAGATACACCTGGCAGATTTTGGAATTTGTTTTAAACACACTAAGATGCAAGTTTATCAACTCCAAGACAGATAACCAATAAACTGGTGTCTCTGAATATGCATACACCACTATCGTGCTATTACACAAAATATCATTGAGAATATCCTTTTCATGTAGTGTACTGTAGGGATCTAATATTCATATATATCTTGTGTATCCTATGATGTACCAATATCGAGTTAAATTGTTTGTTGCACGATAAATATTATAAGGATATATGTATCGCTTGGTATTTAGATGTAAACCACATCAGAGTCATCTTGTCAGAGAAGTTAGTAGACAGAAGGTAAGGCAGCACGGCCTCTAATTTGTAAAAGGTGTATTCAAACACAAGACTCCAGTCATCAGACTCTGCTTCACTGACACTAAATCAGGCTTTATTCTTTATTGAATTATTTGATTTCGCTATTGTTTCACTTCCTGCTTTTTTATGTTGCCAAGGCATGTAGTGCATTATAAATACTATTCAAGTTTTTTTTTTTTTTTTTTTTTAGTCATCATTTGATTTGTATATTTAAGCCAATAAATGTTCATTCATTAGTTTATCTTTAGTAATGGCGTTATCATGGTAAGGGTTGCACTGAATTCAAAGACTCTCCCCAGGAGCACTGCGTATTTACATTACACGTTACTTTTATGGCACTTGGCAGATGCTTTTACTCAGAGGGACTTAGATTTATCTCATTATATACATGAGCAGTTTAGGGTTGAGTCTTGCTGAAGGGCTCAACAGTAACAGCTGTAACCTTCTGTAGTCTATCAGTAGTGCAATGTCTTAACCACTGATCTACCCCTGACCATGGACAGGACCATGGGGGATGAAGGAGACCATGAACACACATGTTCACACACTCATTCACATTTACTGGCACATTTACTGAGAACATGACTTGCACAGACACTGGGACAACGTAAAACTCCTACCATGTGAAACCTTATTAATATGAGCCCAGGATAGGACCGAGGATGCTGGAGCAGGATGTACTAGAGATGACTTTATTTACAGCAGTCTCAAAAGTCACCGTACATAGCAGAAATTAACACATTTTAGGGGAAAAAAATTCTTTGTAAACCTGCAGTGGAGTTGTTTCTCCCAAATATGATGAACTTGTGTTAACACTTTTGGTGTTGCTTACGTAATTGCATTTTGAATAGATAAGAAGTGCCATAACTTGTTGATCCAATCTCTTATTTATTTATTTATTTATTTATTTATTTATTTATTTATCAAAAGCATTCTTAAAATGTGAATTTTTCAGAGGATTGAAAACCATGTAAATAAACTCATTTTCAGTACATCAAAAGAATTGGGGGGTGGGGGGGTATTTGAATGTTAATCTGAATTTTAACACTTTATGCTGTAGCAGTGCAAATCTGTTCTACAGTGGTATATTATTTTTTCACTATACAACAATATATAAGAAAAAGGCAGCACAATGGCTTAGTGGTTAGCACTGTCACCTTGCACCTCCAGGTTGTCTCAGTTCTTGGTGGGTTTCCTCTGGGTTCTCCAGTTTCCTCCTACGCTCCAAAGATATGCAGACGTAGTGTGTGAATGTTGGACTACTGAAGTTCCTAGATGGGTGGATAGAAGCTTTGGGGTAAAAAAGGTGTTTTGGGTGGTTGTTAAGATTTTTAAGCTTCACTGCAGAATGAATAGTGTATGTTCTCCTTTTCTCTGAGCACATTTGAAGCAGTTTAGATATAAACAGCTATAAATAATCCAAGTGCAAATCGTCTGCATCATATTTTAGTCACAGATACTGTAGTAGTGGGTAAAACGTCTCTCTCTAGATCCATGTTTTTCCCCAAGCTAAACACTATATGTTATTGATCAGTTGCCCACATGACACATTCCTCAGAGTTAGTACTGTATAATGGTGCGCGCATGCTGTACTGCAGGAGTGTAGAGTTAAAACATGTAGAAGTCTCAAGTCTCTATGATACATAGTACTTAAAAGAAGGAATGGTGTGCTAAACCTCAATCTGAAGTTGAGAGTTTTTAATGTAATGTCAATTATTCATGAGTTCTTGGAGAACAGTTCAGGGGAAGTGCAGAGGAGGGTGCTCTAGCGGGGTAATATCTAATTTGCTGTATTTGGTGAACTGTGAATGGATTAATATTTGGAGACTTGTGATCATAGACCTGAGGGACCTGCTTAACCCTAATCTTTTTATTTATTAACTCTTTTTGTAACATGTATGTTGACATGGTGGGTCTTTTTACGCATACATGCAAGCAGTATGGGAGCGTTCAAGTCAAACCAGAACTTTTGATTGAGCAGAATAACAGAATACAGTTACAGTACGAGAGTACAAACCCCCTTTATTTCTCTGTATAATCTCCTGCTACACTAATGCACTTATCGTTTCACTAGTGCTTGGATACCATCAAGGTAGAAAGTTTTTCTCAGTATGCTGGAGCCATGATCTGAGTACCTGCTATATGCCTAAAATGCTGGCCTCCCAGGAACTCCTTAATGGCTCAAACATGTGGAAATAGCTTGGAGTGTTTTTTCCGGGTCAGGAATGTATGGGAGATGTGGCAATAACTCCCAGTCCAGATAATGCAATGTTCAAGCGGTGTTCATTAATGATTGTGTGTAAAGTTCCCACAGACAGATGCGTCTCTTCCACAATTTGGTGACAAGTTATCTGTCAATTTCAAGGATCAGGTGTTCCATTTACTGAATGTTCAGCTGCAGTGGGCTTCAAGCCACCTCGGGCAGCATAGTCATTCATATAAATACGGCCTTCTTTAAAACGTTTGCACCATTGAAATGTTTTACTGCAGCTGAGAGTCTCATCACTTCTCTAAATGTCAATTGTTTTTTTGCCTTCATCCATGAGAAATTTCATCACGACATGCTCTTTTATGCTTGCACAAACATGGTTGCATGCCATTTTTTGCTTAACACAATTCGCATGGCCAGACACATTAGCGCCACCATGCGGTTATAGGAGACTCATGTTACTTACCAGCAAGACTAACAGGATACGCTTGAATCTATTCTTCTGTTCGCTGTTCTTTTCGCTCTTTGTAAATTGACACATAGCTTTATGGAGAAATGTATGTGCTAAAATTAGTTGGCACTATTATGACGACTATTTGTTTCATTTTATCAGATTGGAATAAACCATTCTTTAAGCCTAGAAATAAAAATTCTACAGAAACTTTTGAGGAGGCCAGACTGTCAGTCAGTCTGACGATGAGCTGTGCCAGAGACAAATAGCTAGAAATCTTGAGAGACTCTTTTCTACCATTAACAGAATTATATAATTATGTATAAAATTACTTTTATTACTATATGTATAGTTCAGTTTAAAGAAAAGGGAAAAACATCACCAGAGATAGGATTTGGTCAAGCTGGGCCTTCCGGTCCAAAGATCTGTTGAGAATAAGCCTCATTCTATAGGCCTAGGTGAATTGTAACTCTTAATGATGCTAAAGGATTGTCAACATAGTATTAATAATGCATTAATAATGAATTAATTATTAATTAACAGGTTTATATTGCATATATGTTCATATAATCTATAGGTGTCTAATCTTGCATGTCTGTGTGCAAAAAGGTACATTTTATTCCAGGGGCAGGAAATGAGTCTCTTGAATATTCATCACTCTAGAGGATGCAGTAAATGAATTTTTTAAAATGTGCTTATGCATTCCTTAATGTTTACTCAATTTATTTACTTCTCTTATTTAAGTTGCATTATAAGTGCAATTTAGTGACTTTGCACATTAACATGCATAATCTGTGCGTGTGTGTAAAGGTGTGGGTGTGCTGGTTTCTTAGGGAGTTTTAGTAGAACATGTGGCATTACTTCAGAGAATCAGCCTCTTGGGGCCAAGTGCACAGCCCTGTTATGCAAATGTGATATGAATATTGAATATTGTGTTTCAGAGTTTCCAGGTATAAACAGTCTCTCTCTTTCTCTCTCTCTCTCTCTCTCCTCCTCCTCCTTTCAGACCAACATCCCCTTCCTGCAGAACGTTTTGAGCAATAACCAGTTTGTGTACAGCACTGTGGACACTCAGTTTATCGATGAGAATCAGGATCTGTTCAACCTCAAACCCACGCAGAACCGTGCACAGAAACTACTGCATTACCTGGGTTAGTGTGTATACACATGGATTTATTAGCATCACATTATTCTCTAAAATAGAGAAAAAAATTCTCTATTGTCTCAATATTATTGGTCAAAATTTTAGTGTGTGTGAATGTGTGTAAAGGTCCTTAAACAGATTTATGTTTCCTGCAGGACATGTGATGGTTAATGGGCCGACGACACCGATTCCAGTCAAAACCAAGCCTTCTACTGTCGACCCGGTCATTCCTCCTGTCCCTCTGGGTATACCACAACACACACACATACACACACACAGAGAGAAAAAATATACTCTAGTTTACTTTAATACATTTCACAACATTGAAATAAATTAGCATAAGAAAGCATGTACAGTTGTAATCAATGTATATCTAATACATATTAAATATAATCGAAGAACTTCAGGCAGAATAGTCTGACTTTGGTTTCTTTAAAACCTTGTTGTATATAAGCTTCTCACATGCTTTTGTCTGTCTTTCAGTCTATCTATTGAATAAACCACCTAGTTATGTTGTTCCAAAAATTTTCTTTATATGTTTCTATCCTACTTCTGGTACTAAAACAGACTCAGATGCAAGACTGTAAATGATTTGTCCTGACTAGAATATTTTTGTAAGGGGTAATCATTGTGTATGTATATAAGTATTAAGGGGGAGTTTCCCACTCAAATCACTATATATTGGGCGGACGTTAATGTAATGCACCACCTATTCCCATTTATCAAGGCTGATAGTAATGACTCTTACAAATGCAATATTACACAAAATACAAAATATTCTGGCCAATATTGTCTAGGTTCTGGGGTGTTTGGTGGCCTTGGGCTGTATTTTATTTCAAAGCTGAAGGCATCCAAAATATGCAATTATCTCCTTTGAACAGTTGATATTGAGGTGTATTACAGTAGCTACTCATGCTCTGTAAAGCCTTCATAACGGCTCTAATCTGAGCTGATGTTAATTGATGATTTTTGAGGCTGGTAACTCTAAATGAACTTCTCCTCTGCAGCAGAGGTAAATTTTTGTCTTCCCTTCTTGGGATGGTCTTCATAATACCCAGTTTCATGATGGTGCTTGATTGGTTTTGCAAATTTATTTGACAATACTGTTTTTGATAAAAACTATTCCAGAATAGGCGACCTTTGTGTTTTAAAATACCAACTGACTGTTGTTGCTGTTACCTAATGCTATATGTGTTATTACACAGTCTTGTAGTGTCATAGTTTTCAACTGGATTTAAAACTGGTGCAAAAGATGCTACTCACACCAAGTAAACAGAAATCACAAAGACTCTTCTACACTTTCAAGATAGATTAATTTGAAATTTAACAGCAAAATAGAGGTTAATAATAACATTTGTGAGAAACAGTTTTCAGATCCTTTGAATAAGTAACGCCTAAGTGAGTCAAGTGTAAAGCTATAGGCAAAGACACCAAGTGAAAATGAAACAGTTCTAGTGTTGCAAAACTGCTCATATATGAGAAAAGAACAATCCTGCTGCAGATTTAGATTCTATCCGCAGTGAAATGTGACCATTGTGAATTTATTCGAGGCAAATCAAATGAGGCTTCCCATCTGACGAGACAAAGCCCTGGCTAACAATGCAGCCTGCAGAAATGCTCAAGCCAAAAAGGGAAAGTTATTCTAGACACATACTGTTTAACCTAACTTAGGTTTGGTAACACACACACACAAGTCTGGCGGAATGACTCCCGTCCTCCCAGCCCAATAGATGATCTAGTACTTTTCCCTCTCTTTTAGTCTAACGAAAGAGAAAAATCATCCATGTTAGAAATCTCATTACAGGGGTTTAAGTGTGTGATTACACGCCATCCTCCACAGTTATATGTGTGTGTGTGTGTGTGTGTGTGTGTGTGTGTGTGTGTGTGTGTGTGTGTGTGTGTGTGTGTGTGTGTGTGTGTGTGTGTGTGTGTGTGTGTGTGTGTGTGTGTGTGTGTGTGTGTGCTATCTCTACACACTGAATTTGTATTTGGTATTTGTACTCTTGGCTTGGGTAGATGTTTTTAGTTTGCATACTATGTGGGAGTATTAATTTGTGTGTGATTCTCAGTTTATCTCACATTCAGCAGGTCTATATATGTGTGTGTGTGTGTGTGTGTGTGTGTGTGTGTGTGTGTGTGTGTGTGTGTGTGTGTGTGTGTGTGTGTGTGTGTGTGTGTGTGTGTGTGAGACGTCACAGTCTATGTTAAACAGAGTTTGAGTGCTTTATTAAAGTGTGCTTTCTTCTTTGCAACTTATGCAAAACTGAAAATCCCATCAGTGTTACTTATTCTTCAGTAAAATGTATTATGTGTATGTACTGTATACATGTGTGTGTGTGTCAGTACCTTTGAGAAATAATAGAATCCTACATAAATTAACTGGATGATATTAACTGTATCAACAATCTGTGTGTGTGTGTGTGTGTGTGTGTGTGTGTGTGTGTGTGTGTGTGTGTGTGTGTGTGTGTGTGTGTGTGTGTGTGTGTGTGTGTGTGTGTGTGTGTGTGTGTGTGTGTGTAGGAGAGCCTCCTGCAGGCTTCCGTGATGTTCTGTTGAAAGAAGGTCCTGAGGGTTTTGCCCGTGCAGTGAGACAACATCAGGGTTTGCTCCTGATGGACACCACTTTCAGAGACGCCCATCAGTCTCTCCTGGCCACTCGTGTCAGGACACAC
Source organism: Clarias macrocephalus (assembly GCA_011419295.1). NCBI lineage: Eukaryota > Metazoa > Chordata > Actinopteri > Siluriformes > Clariidae > Clarias > Clarias macrocephalus. The sequence continues at coordinate 7,659 of JAAGKR010000705.1, forward strand.
GACCTGAAAAAGATCGCCCCGTACGTCGCACACAACTTCAACAATCTCTTCAGTATGGAGAACTGGGGAGGTGAGAACCATGCCTTTTATTCACAGAGTCTGTAATAAAAATCTACTGACCTGTTCGATTACAGTACATACATGAAATTATCATATCTCTTCATCACTAGGCTTCTGAGTATTTATTTGTTTACTTTAAATTTATTGTGCTTTAAACCAACCCTCTATACACATCTCACATGATTAGTAACCTGTCACATATTTCTCATGTACTGTATCTACAGTCTGCATTATATACAGTACTAGGGTGTAGTTGGGGGCCTAGAGATCAGAAGATATTGATTCATTTTCTATAACGCAGCCTCAGGGTTTATATTAATCAGCTTGTCTTATTGTATTGTTTCTATAGCAACAGCTGTGTGATGAATAATGCCTATGCATTTTCTGCATTTGTAGAATTTCTGCATTTATGTTGCATTTGTTCATGCAATCTCTATTATCAGCATATTATAACAGTCAGAAGACTTCAAGTACTAAGGAGTGGGATGAGCTGTGTGATATTCTTTATCTTATTCATTTTAAAAAGAGAGAGAGAAGAGATGAGATTTTACAGATGGTCCACAAACAGTACTACAAATGAATAAAAAGTAGGATGCATGAATAAGATATCACTGTTGGTGAAAAAGCTGTGGTGTAAAAAGGACAAAACACAACACATGTCCTGGTTACTAATTAATTTCTTGTTTTTTTTTTACAACTGTTGGATTTGACAGGGACATTTAACAATACATATCACTCTAATGATCATTGAACCCTGAACATGCGCACTATTTGTTGTGTGGAAGAAGAAATTCTACACCTTACATAGCACAGTATATTTCCAACTGCGGGATTCAACACTGAAACAGTTAGCCGCGACTATTCTTAAGCAGAATAAGTAAAGACATAAAGAGAACCTTTTTCTGGAGTGGAGTAAAGACATAAAGAGAACCTTTTCACCCCGTCACAAACTGTTGTCAATAGCGCAATGCTAAATCTGCCAGGTGCAGAAGGATATGTGTTGGTAGACAAAAATAGTTGTGTTTGTTTATTTTTTGATAAATAAAATAATATTTTTAAATATAAAATAGCTGATTAAATACATAAACAAATCATAATCTGTTGATAATAAATGGTGTTTGCAGAAATGTCCATGATATTGTACTGAACGTCAGCATGCAACCTTGCAACCTAATGACAGCCGTGCTGATATTCAGTACAACCGCGCTCCTTTGCATGTAATATTGTTTAAATAATAGCATGCCCTGAGATATTTCGTAACACAAAACCACAAATTTTGATACACACTACTCAAACATGTTCTTGCCTTAGTTTTGTCAGTTGTTGTTGAGCAAAGGCATTTATTTATCCTTGGAAGCTGTGGGCTTCACTGGAACGAAATATATCACAAGTTAACCGATGCGATGAGAACACGATGAAATGTCATTGGCGCCTCGTTTTTATATATATATATATATATATATATAAATTCTTAAATGAAGGTGATGCAGTGAAACTTATCATTAGGCCAGCCAGCACACTTCGCTTTCAGTGTGAAATATTTTCTTCTATTTGTGTACCTGTATATAGATCTCTCCTCAACTCCTCATACAGTGTATAATTACTGTTTTATCACAGCCAGCTTTGGCCACAAACATTTCTGAATTCTAACGTTCAGTAAGGCATGAAAACATAATTGTTAATGACAACATCAAATAAGAGAATGCCATTTAATCATGGACTGTGGCTACGGCGCATGTATGACATGTACAGATATGAGAGGAGCTGTGAGAAGATAAGAGAACATCGGCATTATCTTTGTAAAAAAATATTTTAAAAAAGGCCTCAGTGTGTCATCTGATACAGAACAAAGCAACGAGTTAACAAGGCGTAACTGCTATATCTCACAGCGGCATGATAAATCAAAATTAAAATACAGTGCCTTCCAGCAACTTCTGACAGCGCAGTCCATTACTGGTATCTTTGTTGTGTACCATGGAAATCTGCATTAATGAAAAAAAGATAAATGTGAGGCAGATAGAGAATGTTATATTTCATTTGCAGGTATTTTTGTCCTTATAGTTTTACTATAAGGGAATTACGGCACTTTTATTGTCTATAACTTGCTTTTATATAAGCTCAAGCAGCCAGAAACATAGTGTTTAATGTTTAATGCTCCTGGTTGTGTTGAGTAAGGACACAAAGCTGTGATTGTGTAATATTGGCTCTTATTTGCTCTTGTTTTCTGTCAGTAGCTTTTGACTGTGCCTTTATATGCTCAATTTATCGACAATTGAAACAGAAATCAATTCCGTAGTAGTTTGTACTGCTTTTCCACATTTCCTTCTGATGATTTCCTGTTGTCGTGGTTATATGATTTGAGTTACTGTGTTTAATGAGGCTGAAGCCTTTATCCTCCTCAAAGCCAAATGCAATGTCTCTTTATATATCTGTATGGTGTGCCATTGATCTTTTGTTCCATCCATTCAAATGAATGAGCCAAATATAACAAAAAGGATACGAAGGTTTACTTTCATTAATTACCAATTACACTGCTCGGTGTAGCGTTGTGGGTCTTGCGACAGGCAAACCCACGGTCAGCTGCTCCACAGGCAGACCTGCGGCCACCCTGTCATGCTGCCACTAGGTAACGCTTCCATGATAGCAATTAAGGCCAATGCACGACACCTGGACGCATGTCTATATACAGTAGGTCCCCAAGACAAAGCAATAGTCGTGCAGACATTTAGAAAGCGCCAGGTCGTGTAGCGTTGCTCTGGTATGAGTGAAAAGAAAAGAGAAAAGAGAAAACTGAAAAAAAAAAAGAAAAGACAAGAAAAGAAAAGAGAAAATTGAAAAGAAAAAAAGATAAACCTGAAAAAAGAGATAAGGGAAAACTAAAAAGAAAGAGAAAAGTGAGAAGATAAGGATTCACCCAAATCCAGCAATTTCAGCAATTTCCTTAGTTGTTTTCTTTGCTCGATGCAGGCCAATAATTTGATCCTTCTGACAAACAGTAACACTTTTTCCACAACTACTGGATACATTATGACATGGTCTTTTAAAAACTAGAAGCTACTCACTGCATTAGTTAAGGTTAAAAAAAATTATACCAGCTGAATCATATTAATCACTGCACTAATTATCCAATCAAAGGCTCTTAAATATTTGTAAATGGCGAAGTGTTGATCATGAAAATACTCAACATATTTCTGTCATACTCATGCACCAACAGAACTGTTCCACTTGTATTCTATGCATGAAAACTGCATGTAAAATGTTCCATGTAAACTGTACAGTGACTGTCTCCACTAATTTAGAGGAGTGTTATTTGTGAACTCTTAAGAGCTAAACAGGCTCTGTGTGTGAATGTTCCTGCAATTAAATTGAGTATTTTAACATATGCATCTGTCTCTGTATCTCTCCCTGCTTCTCTGTAGGTGCTACATTTGATGTGGCTATGCGCTTCCTGTCAGAGTGTCCATGGCGTAGGCTGCAGCAGCTGAGAAAACAAATACCCAATGTGCCTTTCCAGATGTTACTGAGGGGAGCTAATGCAGTGGGTTACACCAACTACCCTGACAACGCCGTATTCAAGTACAAACATATACACACAAGCATTCAACTTTGCATCTTAAAGTACACACAAAAACAGTATATCTGCATAATGTACCGAATCATACAGAAGCAGGGTGCAAGTGCATAAATGCTGCCTTTTTTTCTTCAGGCGAATCCGATACTCATATTCATCATCCACATCATAGGTCAAATCACATGCAGGAAGCATGAAAAGGGCAAATCCATAATCCAAAGAACAAGAAACACAGAAAAAGGGAAAGGATCATCATTAATGTAACATGCACTGCAAAGTTGATGAGACTTACCAACAAGACAGTTACACAGCAGGGAATAAAAAGACCAATCAGGACCTAAATATTGAATAGGTGAAGACAATCAAGAAATAATTGAATACTGTGAATGTTCAACGAATGCAGACAGGGCCAAAGTCAAACCAGAAACACATGCCACAATAAAAACTGCCTGGGAAATGCACCACGTTTTGGAAAGCACTCTAATAGCTTTTAAAGAAGTTGCATTATTCCCATGTTTCCATGTATCTTCAGTATTTTTTTTTATTATTATTATCAATTAAAGCATTACAATGTTATGTGTTTGAGTCCACATGGCTATTTTGTCCTCTTATTACTTTTAAGCAAGACCAAGTATACATCGATCAGGTCAAGTTTGTCAATCCAGGCTTTAAATTCCCAGATCTTAATTCAATCAAGGATCCATGCACCGGACAAACAAATCCGCCACTAACGTTCCAGTCCAGAAATCATGGTACACTCCCCAGAGGTCTTGTGGAATCACGACCTAAGCCACCAAAGCTTTCCGGGTTGCATGTGGGGAACCCACACAATACTGGGCTTAAGTTTTTGGATTTTGAATGAATAGCTGATCAGTATAGCTTATGCATGGCTTTTCATTGGTTTTTTTTTTGTTGTTTTTTTTTGGTACTCTGTAACTATAGTACGTAACAAGGCCAGAAAGGTAGGTGTAGGGGTCCAACAGGGAGTGCAGCAATTTGATTTTCAAAACCAGCTTAAACCGGAATTACTTAAATTAATACACAGGATACATTACTGCAGCTCAAATGTGATATGCGGATACGAGGGAAATGATAGCAGAGAAGAAAATATCAGTATGATTTATTGTCATGCTGAAAAACAAATAAAACATCTGCTGCAGAACACAACAACAAGTTAACAAGATGTTCTGTAACTGCTTTTTCTCACAGCAGCTTGATAAAATGTAAAAGGCGTGGCAATCACCACCGGTGTAGTGAAGCCTATGTATTTGGAGGGCTAAAGGTGTGCATAGTCAAAACCGGGTTAAGATGTGTACTGATGTAAACATCTAAACTAAACAAGTTATTTTAGCACATACTTATACAAGGACAAAAAAAGGATTTTCTTGTGTTAAGTACAGTACATCCCCTTGTTACATTGATGGCGCCTTATTTCAGTGTACATGATCTACCCCTACAAACTACTAAATTACACCAAACAATTATTGGGAATTGTTTTAGAGGTAATAACTAAGATCTCAGTTAATGCTTCTAAGTATGAATATGAAATATAAATATGAATTCCTTGTCAAGTCTTTTCTCCCCCTTTCTTCCTAGGTTTTGTGAAGTGGCAAAGGAGAATGGTATGGACATCTTTCGTGTTTTTGACTCTTTAAACTACCTTCCTAACATGCTGATGGGGATGGAGGCTGCTGGATCAGCTGGAGGTGTGGTAGAAGCAGCCATTTCTTACACAGGAGATGTTGCTGATCCCACAAGGCAGAAATATTCTCTGGAATATTACCTGCAGCTAGCGGAGGAGCTAGTCAAGGCTGGGACGCATATATTGTGCATAAAGGTAGGGTGCGGGCACGTGAAAAAAAAAATACACATACACCGGAAACAAACACCTACAACGCAAATAAGGCAATATAGTAATATGACACAAATAAGGCAGTGTAGTAATATGACACAAATATGGCAATGTAATATAGTCTCTCTCTCTCTAGGACATGGCTGGTTTGTTAAAACCTGAGGCGAGTCATTTGCTGATCACAGCTCTCAGAGATAGATTCCCAGACGTTCCCATCCATGTACACACTCATGACACGGCAGGTGCAGGCGTGGCAGCAATGTTGGCATGTGCTGAAGCGGGGGCTGATATTGTAGACGTGGCAGTGGACTCCATGGCTGGAATGACATCTCAACCTAGCATGGGTGCTATAGTGGCCTGTGCCAAAGGCACCAAACATGACACTGGTGAGTAAGATGCTTAAAGATGCTTTGGTTTGTTGCATTAAGATTTAAGGCAGCATGTCTGTGTTCTTGTTCTTGTTGCTGTAAATACTGTTTCTTTTTCTATCAATTTATGGGCTCTGTATTATTTATCTAATGCCGAAGAATCATGCAGATATCATGAAGAGCTTATGTATGGGGGTCATTTAGCTTTGTGTACACCAGTCATGTTTTAGAGTATATTTTACCCAAACAAATCGTTAGTCTGTCTCTGTAGCAGAGATGATGCAATTCCCAGACTGTATACTGTACATCCAGAAAGAGATGTCTCAGTTCATATTCTATTCAACAAAAATCAGAGATGATTAAAACCTAGGGATCAGGTAGTATAGATTTCAGATTTTCTTAAGTGGTGGTTCTCAAATCCAGTCCTGGAGGACCATTGCCTGCAGATATTAGTGCTTTCTCAGCTCCCAGCCCACCTGATTTAATGGATCAACTAATTAACAGCCTTTGCTTAATTGACCTGGGTGTGGTAGAGCAGGGAACCATTATGAACAGGACAGTGGTCTTTTAGGAATAAGGTTGAAACCAACTGCTTTAAAGCAATACATATAAGAATATATGTGAAAGATGGAATCTTACAGCAGAATGTCCTGGGAACATGATAGCGATTTTAAAACAAAACAGGAAGACAGTGTGAGTACATTTAAGCCCTTCGGAATAAATAAAGAAGCAGAGAGAACACGTACCCTGCATCCAAACCTATTGGAAATCATGAATTTTTATCTCAACAGATATTTCCTCACTCTCATATTAGATTAAAAGCAAAAATGTTTGTGATTTTAAATGCTATTTTAATATATACTGTGAAGAGTTCTTATAAAAGCAGCTGGTGGCTTGTCTTACTAAATTGGCTCTCTGATTATGAGATGTCTTTCCAGTAGAGATTTGCTGCAAAACCAGCAGGAAGTGTTTCCAAAGGATAAAATCTGAAAGACACATATAAAAAAGAAAAAGAAAAAATCAGTAGTCAGATTAATTGTCAAAGCACCACTGCCATTCTCTTTCTGCTGAGCACGGTGCTGTAAGACACAGCACCAAAGCAAAAACTACAGCGATCAATACACTCTGCAGGAGTAAATTTAACACAGTGGGCATTTATTTAACACTGCCGATTTTACTGTGTATGATATTGTGTAACAGGATTTGTGAGGGTCACCAGACGGCCATTTTTGAGAGCAGCACCAAAGACTTGGGTGGAATTTTAATGGTCAACAATTCATCAGAATTGTGCAGGAGTTCAAGCTGCACTTAAAATGCTTTAAAAAGCTTTTTCATTCCATAAAATATTGCCTGAAAGTGGATGAAATTAAATCTGACATGTTTTTTGAGCAACAGAGAAGAAGGGTAGAAGGAGGACGTCCTCTTAACAACATTGTCATTGCATGAAGAATGCTCCAACACACACACACACACACACACACACACACACACACACACACACACACACACACACACATACTTTTCACTGGGTGTGAGTCTCTTCACACAGCTCCTGCTGTGACAAAAATTTTTTTAAAAAAAGTCTCCCTGCTGTAGAGCTGAGAGAACACAAGCCAAGCCATGTCATCCCCCAGAACAATGTCTCCTCTTCAGTAAACAACTATGCTATAAAGCTGCTGATGGGGTTAGGAGTGGACAGGAGAAGCAATCAGCCTGTTTCAGGTTTTGAGCAGAGACATAGTTGAGGTCGAACAGGAGATGACTCAAGAGCTCTCAGAGGGAACCCACAGTATAGGTTAATGGAAGCTTTCGAAAGCTCAGCATTTCAACAAAACCACAGAAAAAACTCCACTAAGATTGCTGTTCAAATCGACTTTGGCAGAAAATTCCCTCAGGAGAATAAAATGAAAATGCATGAAATTCCCACAGGAGAGGCAGATGGGGTTCAGGACAAAAGCAAAACTGGCTGCCAAACAAAGCTTTGCATAGCTGATATATAGTATGCATGTATAATAATATTGTTTTGTGCAGTAGTTGCACTGTGAAAATCATCATAATTTCCCTATATATTTGTCCCAGACATAAAATGACAGCATTCAATGAGTTTGTTTGATAACATTCATGAAGCAACACGCTGTATTGTGAAAAACTTAATTAATCAACCATTATAATATATTTGAAAACCAGGTGCATTAGAAACTAGCTCCACACTGAGCACAGGCATATCACAATGTGGCAGCCAATGGAGTACTGGCGGTCTGCTGCATGACAAGAAAAAGAAGGTAGATCGAACGACAGGTAGATGTTTAGGAAATTGGTAGATAGCACTTTACTTGAATTGTCTTACAATCTGCTTCTCTTATTTGGTTATGATTATGTGTCTTGAAAGTCAATGTTAGTCTTCATCTTCCTCGGTTAGCAACTGTTGCGGTAATTGGGGTGAAGGGAGGCTAAATTTGGAAGAAAAAATGTGTGTGTGTGTGTGTGTGTGTGTGTGTGTGTGTGTGTGTGTGTGTGTGTGTGTGTGTGTGTGTGTGTGTGTGTGTGTGTGTGTGTGTTCCAACATAAATTTCATGGTATTTTATCATACATTTACATACATTTGGAACTGTTTGAACAGTAGATTGGAATTGTATTGTACAAATGATAGTGATTTTATTTAGCATAATCCCCATCTTATGATATAAATGTCTGGCTATACCATTGCTACCAGCTTATACTGTCTATGTGACTATTCCGGTAATCAGTGCAACCTAACAATTATTTACCATAATTTCCCACCAGTTTATTAATAGGATCCATCGGTCCAAATTCTACCACTGCACACATAGGATGGACTGTAACATCCACCCAAAACTTTTTGGGTAAAATTTTTATATTTTGATTTAGCATCTCACCATGCACAGTGGGGTTTCAAGTTCAGCAGCCAGCCAGGGCAACTTACAGTACAGTACAACTCATTCTCTTGTAAAGAGTAAAATTTTCAGTTTACTCTTTTTGATTATCACATTTTCTCTGTTCTGTCATATGTAAGTTGACCTGGTCACTTCACATCAACTACTGTAAATGTTTGACATAACAAAGCTTTTACATGGTCAGCATAGATCAAGAATTTAGAAATCTTAGTTTACAAATTTGTCTGTGAGATGAAGCAGCATGAAACTTGTCAAAAAAATGAGTAAACTGAATGATTCTATGTAAGACACTTTTTTTTTTTGGAAGAACACTAACCACATGGTTTTATAACAATCTAAGTTACCTGCCAGTGACAATGTTTATCTTAATTTTTGCAGCTGGACAGGGGTTCTTCTCAGGCGTTGAACACAACAAACAGACCAGAATAATTTAGTAGTTTGGCATTCGAGGATGCAGCTTTATAGAGTTCTTTCATTTTTTATAGTAGAACATGAAACATCCTCCACAGAGCTAATAAGCCTGAGCTATGAACACTTTAAACACTGAGCTGGAGTAGATTATCATGCTAAAAAAGACATGGTATAAAGCTGGCTTTGTTGTTTCTCCAAACATGATGATGAGATGTGGGTGGTAATTTGACAAAATGCTATGGTTTTGGCTTTATGCATCATGTCAAAAAAAATTGTGTATAAGCTTTTATTCTTTTTCTCTGGATTCACTGTCATATGACGGGGGGGGGGGGGTAAAATTGGCAACTAGCAATTACAGGAAGAAAGTGGAACAACTATAATATATATATATATAAATTTTTTTTTTAAAGAAACATAAAAAGCATAACATTAAAATAATATGTTTATAATTTACCTTCTTAGGGCGCCATCCATACAGTATATATCACTGTCTATATCACTTATCCAGTGTAGGATTGAAGGAAACTCAGGGCACACACTTACCAAATGATACTGGATGAGAAATTTGGAAACAGCAGTTAACCTACACCACATGTCTCTGGATTGTGGGAGGAAACTGGAGCACCTGGTGGAAACCTGCAAAATTCACACACACACACACACACACACACACACACACACACACACACACACACACACACACACACACACACACACACACACACACACACACACACAGATCGTAGACGATATTCTAACCCTCACCTATTGAGATTCAAGGCAGTCATGCCATTACTTTTTAGAAATATTGGAAGTAATATGTCAGTACCCAAATTATTTCTTTTCTTCTAAGTTATCTACAGGGGCCATTTACATTCACCAACTGATATCTCACAAAGAAAACAGAAAATTGACCTACTTGTTGATGTTCAACATTGACCTACTTGTTGACGTTGACTCCCTAAAAACCCATTATGTTAAATTTGTGTAGCAGTAGTTGTAGCAAACATTAAACTTGATTTCTGCTGTTTTAGAAAATTTACAAAAATATGCTGTCATAATGGTAACGAACATCTTGTGCTTCTTAAGTTTCAAAAGTTCACTTTACTCTGCCAGTCAAGGGTAAAGGAATGGCAATTAGACTGACCATACTCACTCGTACTTCTGCATGAGATGAGCAGCTGACCTCGTACATAACATACAGTAAAGAGAGTTATATGATATATAGTTATATAGTTATATAATCATCACAGCTATAATAACAGCTACTGACAAAACAGAATGTATATTCATTTTTAACTATTAACTGAAACTATTTTCTTTCTGCCATGTAATGATTTAAATTGGAAGTAGATTTCTTTCTATTTTCAATGGAAGTACAAGGGCAATAGTTTTTTTTTTCATGAATAAAAGGTAGGAAACAAATAACATTGTGTAAAATCTCTAGAGATAGCCCCAATATCTCAAGTTGTAACAGGTTCAGTCTCAGAGGCCACTAACCTGTCTTTCTAATCACAGTCACATTACAGTGTTTCTTAGTAAAGCACGGACACTACTAACATCACATTGCCTGCTTATTTCTCTCTCTTCCTCACTCTCACGTACAGTCGGTTGTACTGTTATATATCAGGAGGTCATACAGATTAGCAGTGAATAAGGGTTCTTCAAAGAGCAGCTGTATTCAAGAAATGTATGAACCTCTCAGAAGACTACTAATGCCAAGTCGAAATAAAAGGCAGTTTTCCTCTTTATTATCAAAAGCAACATAAATCTACAGGTTGACAGTAAACAAAAAGACAGCACACTCTGAGGACCTCAACCAATATAATGAATCCAAACTATTGATCGTGTTTCAAGTTCATTGTATAATACTCGTGGCATTTTTCAACCTGTGTACAGTTTGTGTAATTACCACAGGAAAAAAAAATCTGAATGTGTTTCCCTGTATTAAGAAAAGAGCAGAATCTCCATTGATTCAAAACACACTTATTATGGAAATCGACGAGCAGTTGTTAAAGCAATGAATAAACATTTATGCAAAATGTATTCTTGTAAAAGAATTTGTCATGGATGTTGCAGTCATAGAATGAAGCCTTCTCAATCTGTACAATTCATTCTTTCAAAGATGGAGCAACTTCATCAGAAAAAGAAATCTGTAGCTCAAAGTAAACGCTCAGTATCAGCCTGATAAAAGCAAAATAGCTACTCTTGTGACTGTCTAATGCGAAGACCTTTGTAGCTAGAGCCTAATTAGTGTAATTTGTTATATAATTCAGTAAATGTGCTTAGATTTCTATGTTAGTGTTTAAAGGGAAACCGATTATCGGTTCTTTTCTCAGTAGAAGAAAGTATACAGAACTTCTTGGGCATTGTAGTCACACATACACTACACATCTCTTGGCTTGAAAATGCCTTTAATTTAAACACTTCTGTGACATTATCTCACTTTGCATTATCCCACTTCATAATGTCTCTGCTTGTAATTTCGCTTAAGTGCATCATCTCTGGCAATGCTTTTTGCCAGTACAAACGTATTTGTATTTGTCAGGATGTTCAATAGAAAGGGAACGAACAAGACTTTCCAGAGTCTCTTGTGTGCACATACACTCATCTTGTTGCATCCCTCTCACTTCCCTTGACTACTTTCTCTATTTCATTGCACTAACCCTTTGACCTTCCTTCCCACCAGTACATCAATTTGAACAAAGCATTGGGCCAGGCCTGCACGAGTCATCCCCCCCCCCCTCTTTCTCTCTCTCTCTCTCTCTCTCTCTCTCTCTCTCTGTCCTGTGTGCCAGTAGGATGATGGGATGGAATGGAGTCATTGGTGCTTTAGTTTCACTCAAAGCCCTGCTTTCTTATCTAGCATTCTGTGATACGAGATATCTTAAACATCTATAGCCTATTTCTATTGGTTGAGAGAGAGTGAGAGCAAGAATGACAGCAAGAGCATAGGATACAAAAATAGCAAAGATGGGAAGATGGGTAATTAATTTGATTGAGAACTAACTGTGCCACCTATGTGTAAATGATTCTAAATGAGTAAATTTGGGAGAGAGAGAGAGAGAGAGGGAGAGAGAGAGAGAGGGAGAGAGAGAGAGAGAGAGAGAGAGAGAGAGAGAGAGAGAGATCACACATTTAAAGTTGGATGGTTTCATAAAAGCAACTTTGTTATGGGAATTATCCACACAGGACTTTCATTAATTTTCCAGGCCCTGACCTCCACTTCCTCTCTCTCTCTCTCTCTCTCTCTCTCTCTCTCTCTCTCTCTCTCTCTCTATCTATCTATCTATCTAACTCTGCTTTTCTCACATGCTCTCTTAATAACATGTAAGAGTATTACTTAATTGACTTGTCTAGGCGCTGTCGGCACAAGTAGACAAGCAAGTAAAAGTTCAATGGATGGGCGGCATGTTGCTAATGAGACTCTTGTTGCTTTCATTACAGTTTATTTCACCCCTGTGATCAAAGCAGCGAAGAATGGGAATTTGCTGAGTTCATTACCATTACTCCATGCTCATCAAATCTTTCTCCTATGTACATTGTTTAGAGTCTGTTTTTATTTGGTCCTTAATGATTCGATGCTGGTGCCATAGACATAGGAAACACATGGAATGTGTCCATCTATTTGCAAAGAAATTAAATTATGTAAATAAGAATTGTATTTTAGTTTATCTTCAAGGAATATATACACCTACTATGGCAAAAGTACGCTAGAACCCTAGGACTGTATCTTAGATACATTTAGCAGAAAGATATATATATAGATAACAACAACTTGCTATGATATCCTACTGTACGTATAGAGTACGTATATGCTGCTTTGGTTACCATGGGTATTAAACACCATTCTAATTTGACAGCTTGCATCCAAGCTTCACCTTAAAAAAAAAAAAAATTAAAATAAAAAAAAAAACATTGTATATGGTCTGACAGGGACTTTTTGGCTCAAAGTATTTCTGATTTGTTTCATAAACATGAAGTACTCTCAGTGAACCATTGCCAGGTAATAACCATGTTATTACACTTTTATTACTTTGTCATAAGCATTCACAAGAATTAAAATTTATACAAAAATAACTTATAGCTTATATCTTATATATATAATTGTCTTTAGGTGGATGAATTTCACTGAGTAAAAGGGACATTTCATGACACACCAGGTTTTTGAGGTTGATTTTTAGTTTAGGTAACTCTACGGCAATTTTAGAAAGTGCTTTGTTCATTTTCACAATTAACCTCACAGGGTGATCTCACATCAGTGTGAAAGAGGGAGATATCGCACACTGGGAGTATGACAAAGAGAGAAAGAGAGAAAATTCTGATAAAGCAGAACTATGCTATTCTACAGAGCTGGTTTTAATTCAAGTAATTTCATATATGTTCCTGTTACATACAGTAGGTACATCACAGCCAATACCTTTTTATAAAGGTTTACGTACAGTCCTTGTATATCTGTTGTCAGGGATGTCATATTAAGGAGTCCGGTAGTGCTATACAGTTAACCAGATCTGTGTTCTCTTTAGTAACTGTTACACTGATTTTATCAAGGCATTTAATACATGACTTCTGAGCTGCATTTCCTTTGGTTCTCCTTAACAATCAGCCAGTGCTCATGTAGTATATTCTATACTATTTTACCATTGTTTTCCTTAATGTGTCTATGGATTGGCGTAATACATAATGTTTGTCTATAGTCTTTCAGGTTATGAGTTACGGACAAATTTTGTACTTTGTGTTGTTTTATCTTGCACATTTTATTAGTCATTCTGGATCAAAGTGTTTTCAATTGCTTGAGATATAAAGTTGAAAAGTTCAGGAAATTGTTTTGGAACCGGATTTATACAGAGTAAAATCCTCAGTGTAAAATCCTCACTGATTTTACAATGGGTAAAACTGGAGTGTTTATACAGTATAGTCCAAATGAACTTACATAAACACTTTAGCTGTTAATTTAACAATAAGCGTTTGCTATGTACAGTATGTGTGGGGAAGGTTAAAGGTTTAAAATGGCAGCTACTGTATGTCCCTGGCAGCACAGTAGCTTAGTGGTTACAACTGTAACCTTGCACTTTTAAGGGTCTGGATACTTCTCTGAGTTCTCTGGTTTCTTTCCACAGACCAAAGACATGCAGATTAAGCTAATTCGTGTGCCCAAATTGCCAGTAGTGTGTTAATGAGCATGTGAGTGAGTTTCCCTTTGATGGATTGGAGCAGTGCATCCTGCTTTGTGCCCTAAGTCTCCAGGGATAGGTTTCAGACCCCCTGAGTACCTGTATACAAGATAAAGTGGTATATAATATGTGTGAGTCAAGTTGTGTCCCAAGTGTTGGGTATGCTTTTGCCTTTTTTGTTTCTTCATATTTTTTGGCATTCACTCTCATGCAGTTTTTTTTCCAGTGAGACTTCACCTCATATCAGACTCTCTTTGTTTTCAATTCTCTCTCTCTCTCTCTCTCTCTCTCTCTCTCTCTCTCTCTCTCTCTCTCTCTCTCTCTCCCTCTCTGTCTTGCTGCCTCTTTACATTATGCTGCATTTTGTCATTTTAACCACATTTTATTTTTTTGTTTGTTTTTTTCCCCTCCATTGATCCAGTTTTTCACCTGTAAACTCTGCATCACTCTTTTTTTAACCAGCACTTCCTCTTCTTCCTTCTGACACGTAATAGACCACAGTTGTCATTCTTGTTGTCACTCCATCTCTACACCCTGTTCTCTCCTACTAAGTACAGGGTTGCAATTTGCTTCATAAATCCCCCGGGAAGCCTTTTTTTCTATTATTTTCTTTGTAACTTTGTCTCTATGTTATTCATGTGTTTTTGTTCAGTGTGTCTAAGAGAACATCAAGAGTGCATAGACCATTTTTTCTAACCCTAGAGCTAAAATTGTAGCCCAGCTTAGCTTCTGCATCTGGAATACATTTAACCATTCTGGTCTTTTTGGGTGTGTGTGATTTTTTATTTTATTTATTTATTTTTTTTAAGATTCATACATCTTTCCACCCTGTCATTCGAAATATATGCCTTTGTGTGTCCCGCATTAATCGTCCTGTTCCCTCTCACTCACACTCACACACAAATGCATTCTCATTAAAATCAAACACATCTTAGTGGTGACTTCATTATGTACTAATGGCTGTGTCACAAACCAAATCACAGTGGAGTAAAGCCACTGTATAACCTGCAGCATTCACTTTGAGTGGATGAGCATGTGAGGCTGTATGTGTGTGTGTGTGTGTGTGTGTGTGTGTGTGTGTGTGTGTGTGTGTGTGTGTGTGTGTGTGTGTGTGTGTGTGTAAGAGAGAGAGAGAGAGAGAGAGAGAGAGAGAGAGAGAGAGGTGAAAGGTGGCTCTAACTATATGGGCTGTTAGCAAGGGGCTTAATTAAATCAGCATTGATTGCTGTTCTCTGACATTAGCGTGGGTGTGTTATTGATTGATGGCGTGTTTGGAGAGAGATCCGAGCACAATTGTCTGTGGATCACTATCCTGCTCTAATGTCTCAAGAGATGAACAGAAAAATCAGCTCCCATTAGCCACAACATGGCTCTTACATTCATGCATCCTATGTAATTTTAGGTTATTAGCTGTTCGCTGTTGGTCACACAACCATTAACAAACATTCATGTCTCTTGCTGTTTTGCTAATGGAAATTTCCACTTTGTTTGTCTTTACTATGGTTAAGTGCTCAATTCCCTGTAATTTCATTAACACACCATCTCTTTCTTTGTTTTCTGTCTATTTTTTAATTCACAACCAAACCTTGTGATTGTCACTTTTTGGTCATCCTGCTTTGTTTCTTCCTTCTCTTCCCTTCTGTACCCAATGGATACAATGTCTATTCTTATTAGTCATTCAGTTATGCATATGATATAGGTGATTTTAGTCATACTGACAATGTCTATCATGTCTATTACAACAAAGGGACAACCATACCAATTACCATAGCATGTTCAAAATGGTTAGGCTATGCTTGAAGTCAGAAAGTATGGCCTAACATTCACCATAGGTTCATAACCACCACAACGTTTATTACTTTCCTATAACAACATGGCCTGGAATGCATTATTCTGCTCCCTGCACAGCAATTTGCCTACAACTACAATTTTATTTATTCATTAATGGTTGATAAATAACACTTTTTAAGCATGTGTTTATTGTATGCATTTCCATTTATTTTTATGGAAAACTTTTAGCTTATTTTACTTATTTTTGATTTATAAAAAGTTTTATAAACAGTTTCCATAGAAGCATGTAGTTAGACAAGTTAATGAAAAGTGGAAAGATCTCTGCCCTGAAGACTTTTCCATAGTGGAATATTAATAGCAAGTGCAGACACTTTAAACTCCGCCCATAATAGTAATAGGTATGACATCTTACAAAAAGTTTCACATATAAATGAAATATGTTTACTTACAGCAAAATGAGATATCTCCATTTTGAGAAAAAAAAAAAGAAATATTACATGCTGGTAAATATGTATGTTTTTTTAGTCAAGAGTGTGAAAAGCACAAAGGGCAGCATTTTGCAGCAAAATTGTTTTTGTTATACTATATGAGTGTGATTTTATGAAAAGCTATAACTTAACCTCCCACAGTTTTGTCAGAATGGATAAATTCATCTGTAGTTGAGTTTGTGGCCATATAAACATGTAATGTAGTATCAATAATCTGTGGGCTAAATTTTACTTTTAAAACAACATATAGCAAGCTAATGCTTTGATTGTGTTTGTGTATCGAGTCACTGGCAGCAAATTCAAGCATGGAATAAAAAAAAGTTTTCTTGCACACAAAACCTTTGTAAACATTAAAAACAATACAGAAACTTCAGTTTACAATGCATCATCAGTCTCCTACTTTATCAGATTCGGCTTCACTTCTGTAATTGATGACAGCTTCTTATCATAGTACAGACAGGCTTTGTATAACTTCCGTTCCGGTATCGTCAGACCGCAAATGCGTCCATGTTCCCCAAAGGTTATTATAGAGGTTAGACATTGTGATTAAAAAACAGGATGTAGCAGACATAACCAACAATGAATGCAAAAGCTGCTTGATGTACATATAACATGTATGTATTACATGTCTCTTGTTTACGGATTTATTTACACATGTGCTTATGAACTAAATTAAAACCAGAGCTAGTGATAGTTCAAAGCTTCTAAAAGCATAATATATATTCATTTTTATTTTTTTTTAAATAGATAACCATATGTACAGTATGGAGAGATGCCCAAAAATGCGGTTTATCTCATTTTGCAGAAAAAACTGTTCAAAGAAAATCTTTTAATTAATCAAATACCAAAAAAGTTTTTTAAAACATGTTAAATCTGTAAATTATCTGTATAAATCTGCATCTGTTTTAAGATTTTCTGTGTTTTTGTTTCATTTTTAAATGGTTATAAATTGAAAGATAATCTGGCTCTATCTCACATTAATTTTTAACCCAGATTGAACTTTATAGGTCCTGTTTTTCTCAAGCTAGTAACACAAAAACCAAATAATACTAGGAAAATGAGTGATCATTACTTTTACTTTGGCATTTTCATATTGTTACAAAGATTTTTTTTTTCAGTCATGAGAATTGAACAGCAATGGGTATACCTTTAATGAAATAATTGCATTGCTAGGTTTAAATGAAGTGGGGACATTTCAGGAAAAAGAAATCATGAATATGCTTGTAACTTTTTTTAATACAGTGCAATTAATGTGTATTTATTTATTTATTTATTTATTTATTTATTTATTTATTTATTTATTTATGTTTTGCTATGTGAAATAAAATAATAATCATGTCCTATTAATTTTTAGAACACAGAAAGATAAGCTTGCTAGGTATATATTCAGTATATTTACTGGCAATAAATATCTCAATTTCTATCGGTTCCTCTCTCTTTGCTCTCTCAGGGATCTCTCTGGAGAATGTATTTGACTACAGCGAGTACTGGGAGGTGACTCGTGGTCTGTATGCTCCTTTTGACTGCACTGCCACCATGAAGTCTGGGAATGCTGATGTCTATGAGAATGAGATCCCAGGAGGCCAGTACACTAACCTGCACTTCCAGGCGCATAGCATGGGTCTGGGTAACAAGTTTAAAGAGGTGAAGAAAGCTTATGCTGAGGCCAACAAACTGCTGGGCGACCTTATCAAGGTAAAAGAGTTCCCGTCCATCAGCTTTTCTCTTTCTCTCTGTGTCTTTCTCACTCTGTCTCGCACTCTGTTATTGACTGTCTCAGTTCTGTAATTTGGTTGAAAACCTTTCTCTTGGGGGAAAACGCTGGAATTTTCTATTACGTGAAATTGATTTAGCTGCCCGACTTTTCCTGTGGAGTTTCCTAAATCTAAAATACCAAATGTAATTTACTTTCAAATCAAATTCAAGCGTATAAGGAGCACATGATAGACGCAGTGGCGTTTTGCTTATGTTGTTTGTATGAACATTTATTACATAAATAAGAATACTATTCATTATAAATTACACATTCATTAAACACAACCAGGGGATCCTAGTTAGCTAATTAGCTTGTTCTCATTTGCACGATAAATCTGCTTAATTTCAGTTAGCTGGGATCCTTGATTAGTCCTTCTAATGCGTGTGTGTGTGTGTGTGTGCATGTGTGTGTGTGTGTATGTGAAAGAGGTTGGAAGGATTAATCTGCATATCAGTTTAAACCTCAGCCCTGAAGCATTTAGTTCTTTCTTGCCACGCTCCACCTTCCCTTAGGCTGATCCACTGAAGCATATTTCATATGCTTAGATTTCGCACCACCTCTGATGGCATCCTGTTCGATGTAATCATTTACGCAGGCTCTCCTTGCGAGCTTTCTTACATGCATCTGCATCTTATTGTTATTCACATCACACGCCCTCTCCTTCTCAGTCTCGTTGCATCTCTCTTTCAGTCCTCCAAAGTGCCTGGTTTTAGTGGAAGTTGATGGGATCTTTCCATTTTCAAAGGTTCCATGAACTCACGTACACATTGCATTTGACTTCCTGTTGAAATGTATATTTTAGCAATATAATCATTATTGGTAGGATGATTTGATGGTTAGTTTTTTTTTTCATCATCATAATCATCATGTTACTCTGTCCTGTGACATAATGTGCTTTGAGAAGTGCATTTGATGTCATGACATTTTAATATAAGTCAGCCCAGAATGTGTCATAGCACAAATGTATGCCCGTGCAAAGCTGTCACTTCACAAATACAACAACTGCTGCCAGTTGAAATATTTTAAGTCTGCATAAACAAATGAAAATTGTTAACCATATCACACTGGATGCAACATCCACAAACAAATGCAAAACATTCAGTTTCATATGTGCTACACCTTTGGTTTTTCCATAAAACTAATATCCCAACATACAAGGTAAAGCAATTACAGTTCCCTTCATGCAGAGACAATTAGCTTATTTGTATTTATTGTGCTTGCCTATGTTGTTCTAATGAGAATCATTACTGTACGAACTCTGCTTTGCTCTTCAGCAACAAGCTACAGAATCATAAACATTGTTGTAGATTATTATTTGAACAAAAGTTCACAGCACATACAGATGGAAGGCAGATTAATGGAATAAACTTTGTAAATGAACCAAGCTATAAAGCCACTAAGAGCACTAGAACAGCTTTACTGGGCTTGGCTGCAGATTCTCCCCATGCCTGAAACTGCCCTGGAGTCATGATAACCATTTTCCCAAAAAATATTCATTCGTGTTTTTATGAAAGGAGTTGAGCACACTGTGTAATATACTACTGCAGAAGAAGATGCTCTTGGTGCTCATTCAGGTTGGGATTTGGTGACAGTAGAGGTCTGAACAATTGATTTATATTGTATAATTCAATTTATTCAGTGAGCCCCTGTACCCTGTAGATGGGTGCAGAGTCATCCTGGAAGAAACCACTCCCTCCATGATATAATATTTCATTCTGGGATAAAGGAGATTGATTAGAAGAACTTTGTATCGACTTGTAGGAAACAACATGACCCAAATGCATTACAAAGCTTCTGCCTTGTTTATATATACAGTATATATATTTCATTTCTAAAAATTCCACAAAGAAATTGCTGCATTTCAGATATTAGCTAAACACTATTTGTTTGTTTCCTAATCATTTACCATGTGTTTAGTTTCCAACATGAAAATTTACATATATTATTCATATTTTAAATACACATTGTGGGGGAGTTAGCCAGACGGAATTTAATTGTTTCACTGTTATATTGACAGTTATGACTCCACTTAAGAAATCCACTTAAAATAGATGGTCTGATAAAGAATCTTTCACATAATCGCATGTAGACCTATAGATCCTTTAAAGATTGATCCATCTACCAATACAATATACTGTGATGGTACATTCTGGCTGGTTTGGATTTTTTGAAAAGCAAAATGTGATGTAAAGGAACACATGTTGCAGAATATAATTCCATCACTTTATCACGGTGAGAATTGTGGTGGACCTGAAGCCTATCCTGGTAACACAGGAGTTGAGGCGAGAATATATACATGCTCTACATCACTCACTCACTCATCATCTATACCACTTAATCCTGTATTCAGGGTCACGGGGTGCCTGGAGCCTATCCCAGGAGACTTAGGGCACATGGCAGGGTACACCCTGGACAGGGTGCCAATCCATCGCAGGGCACAGACCCACACACATACACTCACTCATTCATCCACACACTACGGGCAATTTGGGAACGCCAATTAGCCTAACCTACATGTCTTTGGACTGTGGGAGGAAACCCACTAAGCACGGGGAGAACATGCAAACTCCATGCACACAGAGACGGGAATCAAGCCTGGCCGGGGATCGAACCCGGACCCTGGCGGTGCAAGGCGACAGTGCTAACCACTACACCACCGTGCCGTCCATGCTGGACATGACTCCAGTTATTTGAGCAACAGTGACCTCACATACTTTACATAGCATTATTTATTAGTTGGTTATTTTTCTTGGCTTTAAGATGGATACTCTCTGTGCCAACCCTCTCATTTTCTAATCAGACTTGGGACCAGCACTGCATGCAGTGACTGGGGTGTATGGGGCGTTGAGTTAAGGGTCTTACCCAAGGACCCAACAGTTATAACTTGATAATGGTTATTGTTTTTACATTTTCACAGCAAGTCCAATGATCAGTTGTAGCTACTGTACAATGTCTGCTTTGATTTTTTTTCTCTGAGTTATAACTTTGGAATGGCACTGTGCAATACAGTGTATTATATCATTGATGTAAAGCACACATTTTCTATCATGATTACCATCCCTACATGATAACAGCCTTTGAAAGAATACACACTTCATTTGTTTGACATGAAGAAATCACATCAACAGCAACATGCTGTGTAAATCTCTTATACATATAGATTTTCAATGTGTGTGAAGATTTCACATTGACAGGGCAGTTTTCTGTTGGCTTTTGTATATTTTTTCATCAGCAGCAAGATTCTCCCGCTGTATCCCTCTCGAAATCAGGCCACGCACCACTGCTTGGCTAGATGTTGCCTGATAGAAGAGAGCCAGCTAGTAAAATGACAGGGACTAAATTTGGAGAAAATAGGGTAAAGATATGTGATTTAAATAAATTTCCAAGAAGTTTAGGCTTTACTCACACATGCAAATTAAAAAGAAATAGGCATGATGTGTAAAAATCACAGTAAGCCGAATGGGGTCACATTTTTATGTGCATCTTGCCAGACTAGGGATTGAATCATTGCTTTATCTGTTCAGTGAACTGACTTTTAGATTTCACTGCATCACCTTTCAGGTTTACTTGAGCTGCAGGTTGATGTTAAGGTAACACCAGCAGAGAAATATATATCAATGACCTCTAATATTCTCAAAAAATTGCATTTGTTTAATGTTTCTTACCAGTGCTGAATGCCTCAGAATCTCTTTCTATATGCGATAGATTACCTGTAAATACTGATTCAATAAAACTATGAGCTAAGCATGTTTTAATATGGATGTAATTAGCTTGATTTTAATGTAGCACACTAGGTGTTTCACTTCAACATACAGTTACAGGAGGAGGAAATATATAGGATATATTACAGGATCATTCTAGCACCTCTGTTAAAAACCTGAAACAATGTCACTTCCTACAAATAAGGGTTGGATTGATTTGTCCCGTAACAAACAACTGCTTTACATTAATCATTAGTATTAAATTTTAGTCTTTTTGGCTCTCCTGGTACATTGCACTAGTGTGTCACATTCTTATGTACTATACATGTACTATTTTCTTTATCCTTTATAATGCTATATGCTACACATAGATATGTAGGAGATATAATAAAATGTTCAAAAGTTACACTAATCCTATATTGTAAATCTAAACCGTACAAAATTGTGAGGCCCCGTCAAACTGCAACAAAGCCCAGAAAATATCACAGAATGCAGTGGGAATGAGGTTAGAATGAAAAATGCGCATTTATCAAGTTCACACTACTTTCTTGCCCCGTCTCTGTCGGGTTTGCAATGCACCTATCATGTTGTCACTAATTTCCTATCACGCACGTAATAATGAGCTTATCTGTTCCGATGAGACGAAGCAAGTTATATTATGTCGGATCAGATTGCAGCAAGCTCTTATCAGGTGCTTATCATGTGGTTACTACATTGTCAGGTTGGTGCGTGACACGCACAGTGCTTTTTATCACAAAGTGATGGTGTGAGGAATTGGATCCTGGTACTTATACAAAAAATTCTAACCTGCAGCAGACAAATGTAATATGAGCTTAATTCTGTATTCTACAATGTGGCATTGGTCTACCACGGTCATAGCACAAACCTGAAGAAGTGACATCCCAATAAGGGCTCAGATAGAATGCTATTCAATCCTTCATATCCATACCATACTTGTAGTATGTCAATGAAGTCCCTAAGAGGTGTTATTTACATTGTTCACTGGTTAATGCCATTGTTCTTGCTTCAAGGTCCTCAGCATGTGTTTTTTTAACATGTCCAAAAGGAGAGTGGCAGCTTCACAATACTACATCTTTACCAGTTTCTACTTTCTACTTTGTTCCAGCCAAGGTGCACACAATTTTTTTTCCAAACAAGGTGGGAATGTGGCTCAATGTGATATGGTAAGGTGGTCAAGGCTTGGGGTCACAGAAAGTTCTTAATATTCATCCATACTGTATTGTCCAGCAGTAACAGGGTATCTACAAGTTAAATCCAGTAGAAAGTAGCACTGACTGAGAACAGCTAGAATGAAATAGAGTGATGTTTTATATCCTGAACAATGTGTGTCCTGGATAGAGTCAGACTGCGATCTACTTCAGTCATTCTCCACTGAGGACACACACTCTCTCTTTTACTTAGAGCGCCATGCTCATACAAACACGTCTTGAATTCAAAGCTCTCACTTTCCTGCCAGTGGCCAAACTGATGCACCCCCTCAGCCTGCAGGAGATTCAGAGCACAGTACCACAGGAAGGAGTAAACTCTCTCAGGGATGAAGAGAGAGAGAATGTAGAATAGTGTATGTGTGTGTGTGGGGGGGGCTGCCCTTTGTCTCACTCTATGTCTGATCTTGTTTTAATCCTGTCTCAGTCTCATCTTATTACACCTCCACTGACAGCCTCAGTAACCAGCGCTGACAGAAGCTTGGCATCAGCTTAAGCATGCAGCTCAGCCACTTAACAAAACCCCTATCCAATTAAGACACTATGGATTTTTGAGCCAGGCTTTAAACCTCTAGTTAAACCGGATGCTTTATATTTCAAGTTTTCAGCATCCTCTGTTTTTCTGCAGCACCTGGTGCTCCATTACTCCATTCAAACCGATTACAGCTAAATTACATCCTCAGGAGGCATGTCTAGGATTGATGGTAGAACTAGAAATCCCAAAGGGCTTTGCAGTTTTATTCTGGCTCCATGCCAAAGCTCAGACTGCAAATGACTATAGTAGGATGATTATCAAACAGCAAATTAACACAATTTCATCAGTTCTGCATGAAGTGACTCAATAATTACACTGCATATTCACACTCTTTCACTGTTTGTAATCTAGAAGCGGAAAAATTCAGGTGTTAATGCTGGAAACTTGAGAATACCATAATATTATTTGCTCTGGTTCCGTGCACAAATGCTGTAGATATTTGGAGACGCCAATCACCATGTTAACTAAGCAAATCCCTCGTATATTTGCACTAGTTTATTTGCTGAATAACGCATTTCTGATTCTGCTGATAACAGAACAGCTACGTACTATAGCTTACGATGTTAAAAATGACAGAGACAGATCTGTTTGATCAGTTAAGGTTGTGGAGGCAAAGTGGCATATTAAAGAGTTGGAGGAGAAATGTGCGATCTAAGAATAGGTTTACTTTTAAGCACACCTTTCCAAAAACTACTAAATTTCTAATGAGCAGCTCATTAGAACAGAAAGCCTTATGCTGTTCCCCAGACTTGTGTGTGGGGTAAGTAGTTTTCAGTATAGTATCCTTAAACTATCTTTAAATCTATTAGAACATTTAATTCATTCATTTATGGTCAGAGGGCACCTGGAGTCTATTCTAGGAAGCTCAGGGAACAAGGCAGGGGTCATACCTGCATGGTATATTAACCCATCACACACTCACACACCCAATCAGACTGTGTGGGCAATTTGAGACAAACTGTCTGGTGACTGTGAGGGCAAATCCGAGTACCTAGAGGAAACCAACCAAACATGCATAGTCCTTGGACACAAAGGGGTGATTCAATCCTTCAATCCTGGAAGTGTTAAGCAACAGGGCTAAGATATACTATTTTCTGTCTAAACTGCCCAAAACTGAGATGAACCCATGAGCAGTGCATCCATGCCATGTAATCAATAGAACATAAAGGTTAAATAAATCTGAATGAACAGATCTGTATAAATTGCATGGGCATGAAGATTAAGCTAGTGCAATGAATAATTCAGAAAGGGCATTGGTGGCTCAGACATTTAAGGCTCTAGGTTGCTGGTTAGATGGCCGGGGGTTAAAATCTTGCCATCGATGAGCAAGGACCCATAACTGTTCAAATGTATGCCCAGTCACTGAGATTCATTGCTTGTCCCAAGCCTGGAGAAATTGGGTGGGTTTCAATAAGAAAGGATTCCACCTTGCCTCATCCTGTGGATCAAATGGTTCAGTGTGGTGACCCCTAAAATAAAGGGACAAGAGAATACTCTACATGTAGACTACACATGAAACCTACACATCCCAACATGCTCCAGTTCTCCTGATAACTGATTGCCAGCATCTGAACATCATCACACCATTCTGCTCACACAGTATACCTGTATAATGACTTTCAATTCATTCCACAAACGGCAAATTAATATTCTGTGTTTTTTTTTTCTGTCAGCCCTTTGCCAAACAGTTACTGTTGTATGTTAATCTGGTTATTTAACCCTGATTTCTGAGTCTGTCCTGTTCCAGTCTGTGTGGTTTGCTGATCCAAAGACCTTGGCCTCTTTCCTGAGACTGAGTATTCTGTACAATTTTGGTATGTTTTGTGAGAGGAAACCTTCAGCAGTATGACTGGCCTGTAACTGCATCTGTCTATCATTGCATGACAGCTCACATCTCACACAGCTGATATGACAAATCAAAGAAAGGACTGTCAGAAACAGAAACCTGACTGTAAAGGGAATTTTCATGGGCTCTGCCATAGAGATACGTCAATAGTAAGTCGATCCTCATGAACTCGGTGACATTCAAAACTTCCAAAGTAGTGAGGCCAAAAAAAGGAAGTTTTAATTGCACCTTAATGTTTTCTTTCCTTTCTTGAGGGAAACAAGATGTAAGTTAGAAAAGCATGTTAGGGAAACAAGAATAAACTCATTTACCAAATGAGACATCCTTGCCCACTGAAGCGTAATTTAAAGGAACTAACCTGAATTCACTTGATGGCCTGCCTCGATTAATAAACTATGTAACTTTAATTAAAGCATTATTTGCATGCTTAAATGCTGTAAAATTCTGCTCATCACCTGATTTTACATACAGTATGGCCATTTCTTTTTGAAGGTATATTTTTATATACTTTTTTCCTACTGCCTATGCAATTGTATTTGTTGTTTTCTGCCTTAGAATGTATTGGAATTAGAAGAGGAAGACTTTATACAGTAACATAACATAACAACATAATATAATCATTTTCACCGCACAAAGGATTAATTTATCCTTGATCATCATGTAAAATGATGTGCAGATGGTATAAGTCAATCAATTCTAAGGTCAGAAACTGAATTCAGGATGTAGGATGGAAGTATCAGTTAGAGTTTTGGGATGCACCCACACTCATCATGTGTCTTCTCCTGTTCTCCATGTGAGCGCACAGGATGATACAATCACAAGCTTGTCAAAATATTGTCCTTAATAAAGATGCTAATATTGGTCTCTTTGCCTATCTCAGCATCCCAGCCAGTTAGCTGTCAGGCAACATGACGATGTGTCACGTGGCTGAAATATGAAGCCTTTAGCAGGAATGAAAGGCGCCTTGACATTTAACGTTTCATGTCTACCCGGTGCTCCACACCCCTCCACCACCTCTCACTTGTCCATTTGTCAAACACCCACCTGCTCCATGTCTTTGGTCTGTACAGTCTTTTCTTCACTCTTCTGAATTCTTTTGTTCTTCCTCCTCTATTTTTGTCCTTGCTTGTTCAATAACCCCTGGGAACTATGTCCATGATCAATGGAACCTTTCCATTTCACAGGATAACAATCTCAATTAACAATGCAAACAAAGCAAAGTTTTATTATTTTCTTTCTTTCTGTCCTTACAGGTGACTCCATCGTCTAAGATTGTGGGAGACTTAGCACAGTTCATGGTTCAAAACTCGCTCTCCAGGGCAGAGGTAGAAGAGCGGGCTGATGAATTGTCCTTCCCTCTGTCCGTGGTGGAGTTTCTTCAGGGATACATTGGCATTCCTCACGGAGGCTTCCCCGAGCCGTTCAGGTCAAAGGTAAAAGACCACACTCATGCGACAACACACGGGCACACGCTCATAACCACATGAGGATGCCATCGACCCCTAAGGGTTTTAATTATACACAGATTTTGCTTATGAGTAATGCCACACTGATTGTATAAAAGTGATCCCTGAATAGAATCAGTGTTTCCCAAATAATCGGGTATCTGTGTTTTATCTTTCATCATTTTCAATCCATGCATGAAATACACCTGCACTCAAGCAATACATCTTGTGAAGGTTGACTGGACTATAAATGCATGCAGACAAAAGGCATCTGATGTTATTCAATCATAAAGGTTTAAAAACCTCAATTAGCATTTTGAGCTTTAATTTTGTCACTGCATTGTTGTCAAGATGCTACACGGTTAATTAATTTTTTAAAGAGGAGACTGAGGGCTTGTCTGTTTTCCCTCTCTTTGTGTTTAGAGTGGCATTGTGTCTTAGGGAGAGAAAGAAAATTTTAATCAGGCCTTCTCCTAGTGTATACCATTGAAGTGTGGCGTATGTGCTGTGCAGAAAATCCTCCTATCAGCAAGAACAAGCTGGTCCAAGAATCGCTCTCTATATGACAGAATTTAACTAAAATAACTTTATTTTCTACCTAGTTAAAGAAGTGATCCACATGTACAGTAAATCTCCAAATGTAATTGTAATACAGCCTATAGCCATGATTACACAAACTGACTAATAAAAATAAGACAAATAGGTATGTATTAACTCTTAGGGATTTTCAGTAAATGTGTATTTTCCATAAAATAGAGTACAGTATATACCCACTACTCTTTCCATTGTATGGAATTACATACAGCATTGAAACAAAATAAAAAATACTTTTATTATTGTTTTATTATTTTTTTAAGAGTTCAGTGGTTCATAGAGTGTTCATAGACTAGGCTGGGGTTTGAAATTCTGGGCCAAAGAAGTTTGTACTGGAGCTTTAAATTAAGTTCGAATAAACTACAGTGCTACCTCGACATATGCAAATTTAATCTGTTCCGGAGGTGAATTCTTAATTTGAAATTTTATATTGCAAAATACATTTTTCCATAGGAAATAATGTAGATGCAGTTAATCCGTTCCAATCATCCAGAAATATTAACAATATTACCAGTTTTCAACACTATAATTATGTTTGTGCATATAAAAACAATCAAAACTATGGGAGACATGTGAATGAAGTAAAATATGAAATACATAGACATTAAACCTCACTTCTTAATTTATGATTCTTCTTGACACCGGTTGCTTTAAAAACTAAATTGGAAGTGGCTCTTTTTTTATTTTTGCTGACATGCTTCATAACATTCTTGGGTTTTCATGGTGCTCCGTCTTCACACAATCTTATACAAAATGCAAAAAAAGAAAAAAAAAAAACACACAAAAAAAATAGGTAAACTTGCTTCACTTGTCTTTCCACTGCTGCAAACAAGTTTGGAACGGTCCTCAGATGCACACTCAACCAGGTGTACACACACCCATAAGTACGCGCAATGGACTCAGATCATTTGCTTGGGCAAATTTCTAGCAAAATGTAAATTCTTAAGGTGAAAATTCGCAAGGCGGAACATTCGAGCTCTACAGTCTTCAAATGCTTCATGAAGACCAATGATTCCCAACTTTGAGAAAATACATAGAAAAACCTTTATAGGATTCTCTCTCAAACATAACAAACAGCAACTTTAATTTGCTGGTATTTAATAACAATGTAGTAGTCTGCTTAAACTCCTCTATATACCAGCTATGTAGTTAAAATTTTCCACTTCCAGAAATTATCAGTATCGGAGACGGAAGCAACATCTCTATCCTTTAAACAAAGCCCTTGTATCAGTTTAGGTAATTGAGACTGCAGTAGCACCTGATTGTGTTTAAAGTGTTTAAAAAAGACAGAAAGGTGTTGTACTGTAAATCCCTTCTCATCCGCACTTGTCATTTGACGTGCTTGTTCTTTTTCCTGGTGAGTGCTATGCTGTGCTGGTTAATCAGATCTTTGTGGAGAGAAACAACTGACACTGCCAAGATATACACACTACAAAGCAACTAAGTTATCAAGTCATGAGGGAGACTTTTTTTTTTAAACCGCTTTGCTGTCACGTTGATGCTGTTCCTTTTTCTAGCAGAGGGCTAGTCAGATTTAAAACCCTCCCATTTCTCTGGATCTCCATTTCACAACACACACTTGATCCCCGAGGAACATAACACCCTGGAGCCCAAACTAAAAGATCAAATGGTGTTTGTCAACGAAGGCAGAATTTCCATACAGAGCCCTGCAGGGAACACTATATTGGCCTTCAAAGACTGACATGCACATTTAGCATACTGCTGTGAGAGAGATGAAGAGAGAGAGAGAGAAAGGGAGAGAGTGATGGAGAAGAGAGGGACATAAAGATTAATGAAACCTTTTCACCATTCAAGTGAGCAGTTTAGTTTTCAAGGGGGTGGAGTTAGAGGACATGGCGAAGGCATATTGATAAAAAGACAGAAGAGAGATTCGAGTGCGGGTGTAAAAATAAGCACATAAATAGGGGCATCAAAAGTCCATTGTTTCTGGATCATTAATACTGTTCTTGCCAAAAGGGTTAAGTACTCAGCTTTTTCTTTTACTGCACTTGACTACGGATGGGGACCATTTTAAATTTCCACAAAAGTAAATAGTAAAAAAAAAAAAAAAAAGAGTAAAAATGTTACTGAGTTAATGATCATGTGATGATGTCTGTGTTTTTAAAAAGTTGTGTGAAAAATCTGTGTCTAATTTCCTGCACAAATTAAATCCCATAAGATGTATAAATATTATTAGATTGGCATGTAGTTTGTTTGTAATCCACCATCTACCATGTGTATGCACTGCATACATACAGTATGGTATACAATAATCAGTGATGAATGCAACATGTACAGTACAGAATTAATCAAGCTTACTTTTCTAGCTTACTTTTTGGATAATTTCTCCAATGAAGAATATGTTTCAGCTGGATTTTTTTTATTATCCATAACTGGCATACTGTATTGAGTAGCTTCCCATTTTTTAAACAACCATATTGAAAGACATATCCTGTGGTTATGAAAAATGTTACTGTGTATCAGAAGGGCCATCAAGTAAAGATAACAGCTAAGAAGATTTAAAATGTCTAGAATTGGGTTAAGGATTGTCCAATG
This sequence comes from Clarias macrocephalus, assembly GCA_011419295.1. Lineage (NCBI taxonomy): Eukaryota > Metazoa > Chordata > Actinopteri > Siluriformes > Clariidae > Clarias > Clarias macrocephalus. The sequence continues at coordinate 37,948 of JAAGKR010000705.1, forward strand.
TATTATTTAAACCTGGAAGGATAGTGCTGGACCATCAATTTCACAGAAACAAATGTGGACTGATAAAAATCATGAGCAACCATCACTTAAAACGCTTGGTGAACCTTACAGTAGAAAATTGCAGTAGGAATCACATCTGTGTTTACTAGTAAAGCTAAGTGCATTTCCACACTAAACTGTGTAGCTGTGTATATTAAGCAAACCATGTGCTAGTGAGTCTAATCAGAAAAAAAGGCTTTAATTTGCTATGTAGCATAAAGATTGGACTTTGGAGGAATGGAAAATTGTCATGTGGTCTGATGAGTCCAGTTTGACCCCAATCCAGAGCAATGAGGGCATCAGGGTAAGAAGGGAAAAACATGAAGCAATGTACCCATCATGCATAGTGCCCGCTGTGCGAGACTCTCTAGGCAGTGTTATGATCTGGGGTTGCTTCAGACACAGTAATGTTCTGTTGCAATAAAATGAAGTCAGGTGACTACCTTATTGTTCTGAATGACCAGATTATCCAGTCAATTAAGTTTTTCTTGCCTGATATGAGATGGCCATATTGCAGGATTCAACCTGTGAAAGACTGGAAGCATGAGGAATCATTTTCAAACATGAACTGACCACTACAGAGTACTGACCATAATCTAACTAAAAGGCTTTAGGATGTATTTTGACTCTCTTGTGATAAATACAAAATCCTGAGTAAAAATGAATGTAACTCTGGGTACATATTTATAGAGCATCACATACTTTTTTTTTTTTAGACTTGATGTCATCTTTGCAGGGCAATAATGAGTTTGTAAAGGGAAGCTCATTCATTTAGAAGACTTATTCACTCCTATCTATAACCAAGCATTGAATCATTTTTGCCAGTCGAATTAGATAGTAGTAAAAAAGGTACATTATTTTTCCTTGTCGTAGCCATAAGCTGCAGCCAATCAGCAACCCGTCTGTGATGTTCAGAGCTTTACGCATCTTTGAGCCTTTGCATTTGCTTTTTTAAACCTGTAACAAAATAAAGCTGTGGACACAAAGTATGTCTTCACATCAATGACAGCATTGTATTCCAAATGCCCTAGGATGTTATTTTTTAAATTATTCTGGGTTACATAAAGCATTTTAATATTTATTGGGCTCTATGTGTTAGAACAGGACATAAACCATAGTGCATTGCACTAGTCATTTCAGCTGTTGTTACTTCTGCCTTGAAAATTTACTTTTTACTACCAGACTAGCTTTCGATGCCCTTTTAATACTATAGACCAGCTTTTGATTATACTGCATCAAACACGCATTACTTTAAACGAAAGCATTATGCACATTTGTATACAGTATGCATATTTGTGTTTGTGTGCAAGCACTTACAAACATGTAGTAGTGTGTTTGTGTGGTTGAGAGCACTAACCAATGACCATGTGGTGCACTAGACATCACAGTTGAGAGGCCTGAGCACTCGAGTGTCCTATCCCTCGGAATCGGCTCATCCAGATTAAGTGGGATATACGGGTCCAGCCTGCTGTGAGCCACCAGAGCAGCACTGATAAGCATTCCAGAAACACACTGTGTTAGAGTGAAAGAAACATGAACTCCCTGATTATTCAAGTGTCATTGTTTTCATCATCAATCCATCAATCCTCAATAATAGTCATCTTTGCGGTTCTAGTATTAAAATCTCTTCCACACGTCCTATTTAGAAATGCAGGCTTAACGGATCTTTCATTTTGTGTGTGTCTATTATAGAGGATTATGTCGACTAGCATATAAAAGACTTTGATTTCTTGCTGTAAGCCGTCACAATGAGCCTCTTTTCTAAATCCTTAGAGAGCTAAGAAAACCAAACTAAAGTGAGCCCAATGTATCCAAAAACACTCTATCAATCACTTTCATGAACCAAACAACACTCCAATTAAACACCTCTGAGAAGACCGCAGTTTTCGGTTCAGTTCAAACCCAACCTGCCATCTTCTGCTCTTCTGCATCCACTCTCGCTGTGTGCACTCACACCGACACACACGACTCTCTTCTTGCAAATAGTCACAAAAGCCATCAAATTAACGAGGGGTGACTGGGAAATGTGGGCGGCATCTATGAACTGCATCCTGTGTGACTAATAACATTAGCAAGCACTCTTTTGTGTATCATTCCTCTACTGAGAGAAAAAGCTGCTAAAACCTTCCAAGGCAGTCCTTAGAGAGACTCACCATGCACTAATCGCCGTATTTTATGTATGTTTCTGAACAGCATTAGCTTAACTGAATTTGCTAATGGCTAGCTCGATTATAGTAGGATCAGTACGAGTAGAAGTAAATGTGTGGAGAGTTCAGTTCAGAGTGTGTGCTCTTACAGACCCTGCCTCTGTTTTAGCTATTTGTGAGCTTTGAAAGAGGAGCCTTGCTCTTGCAGACAAAAAAAAAAAAAAAAAAAGGAAAAAAAATGCAGCATAACCAGGCGTCAATTCCTCCTTCGGGGATTTTTATGTATTCCCAGCTTGCCGACTAGCACAGATCTGTACTGTATTTAGTTTCACACAACAAATACAGATATATTGTTGAAGCAAAAGGCATAAATCAACACACTTAAAGATGCAGTTTGTTCCAGTGTTTAAAAGTGTCTTCACACCAATTTGTTTGCTTGCTGATTCCGAATCAGAGAAAAATTGTTACTTTTTGTATCATTTGCTGCTTGGTTCCTTTTCACACAAAGCAAGATACAGTATCTGAGTGGTATGAAGAAGAGGACAGGGCTTAAAATGCATGAAAAAAATTCCTCATCATTTCCTCATCATATTAATAAATAAAAATATTTATTAATTGATCAGAAATACATGACAGAAATTAATGCTAAACAGAATTTTGGTAGTATCTGAAACACAGAGAGCAATAACAAAATACCCATATAATACAAACTACAACAAAATTTTGTACAGCATATCAAGTGTTGAAGTTACAGAGAACACATCATATTTCTGCAGCTCTATTCTCAGCTCAGTTTGTGATCAGTTTAGCAGCTTTCAGCTTTGCTGCTCGAAACTCAAACGCAACCACTTTCTGCAGTTGAGTCAATTCAGGGTCGATTCACAGCAATCAAAGCCTATTAAGGTTTGCTTTGGAACTGGACTGAGCGCAATTTACTCAGACAGTCTTTTGTTTTAGTCTACACCTGAATGCAATTGCTGTTCTTACCTGCTCAAACAAACCACATCAAGGAATATAATAAAGTTTGATTAAATGGACTATGGCCTCAGGCAAATCTGATTTGTTACACAATCTGATCTTTAGGACAGACTGTCCACACACTGATTGGATTTGGCTCTTTTCAGACTGGCAGCCCAAATCTGACACGCTGTCTACCTACCTGCATTGGTTGCCAGTGGCTCACATACAGCGATATTTCCACTGTGCATTTCTGCTAGGTTTGCCTGTAATGACACATCCCACCAAAATGCTACCTGACTATCACTTCATCCTCTGTCCAAGGACTATTGATCTGCATTTTCATACTGCAGTTATGTCAGCTGATCAGTAGAAAGTTAAGTTCTATGCTTTAAGAGGTCAAAAAGGTTTTTTTGCCTTTAAATTTTCTGAGTAGCTAAATTAACCATGTTTTCAGAGAAGCGAGGATAACTGATATTTTCATCTCCATTTCTTCCATTGTCTTCCCGCTTGTTTCTTAACCATTTTTTTAATCCATGACCAAACCACATAATCTTGTGAACTTCCACGTTATGTTTTGAGCGACATAATGGACAGTTTGAAAGCCCGATTTGAATGGGTAGAGCATTCAGTCTGAGACACATCTTCTGGAATCCAATTTAAATCTGATTTCAAACCACGTCTGGATGTGCTTCAAATCAGATTTGCAAAAATGTGTTTTTTACTGTTCAAACTACATGGAAGGAAACTGATTTCAAACTGATTCCAATCTGCATATGGCAAAAAAATGAATTTGGTCCCCATATGTGAAAGCACTAAAACAGCTGTGAGGCATATTGCAATTGCATTTTTTTTTTTGGGGGGGGGGGGGGTACATACTTACATACTATCTTCCCTCAAACTACATTTTATCTTCACCCAAACCCACCTAACAAATTTCTAGCCTAGAAGGACGTAAACAGATGCCTACAGTGAAGAACGTTGCTAGATGGATTGCTTGGCAAAATATTGTCATATCATATGTTTCAAATGATATTATAATAGATCTAGAGGCTGTTTATAAATGACAAACGTCACATAGAAAATGGAAGTCAGTTATTCAGTGAATATGATGCAAAAATAAATTAATGTGAAAATCAGCAGTCCGATTAGGATTCATGCAACTTGGAATACTAGAAATGTATAAATTTAACATTTTTAATTTAAAGTGTTTGCTCTGTGGCCTGAATAATAGCTCTGGTAGGCGTATTTCATATGGTGAACCTTCTCATGACAGTTTTGATAAATGATCATTTATTTCCTTAAATAATTAGTCACCTAATATCTAATGTAGAGACAAATCAAGAAAAAGCACACATGCAATTAAGGCTTTTTACTTAATTAGAATACTGATAGAGGCCAGCAGAAGGTCAATGCAAAAATTACACCAGAGCAAATAATAGAAAGGCTGACTTTTAATTTGACTGAAATAAATTCAGAATTTGTTATGCAATGCTGCATCTTGATTTTACTATAAACTAACAGAAAGCTCAGGGTTTATATTGCCAAGTTAGATCTGTATGAAGTTCAGTATCAGTTAATCATAATTTGGAATTCTGTTCAGCAGACTGACATAGCTAATCACTGTGTGAGTTAGGGAGTGAATCGAGGGCAGTTGGTTTGAAAGAATAAGGGGCTGAGGATTTATTTATTAGAGCACGCAAATGTATGCAGTAAAGTTAAATCATTCATTCACACTTATTTTTTACATAACTTATCATTCTAAAGACATTTATAAGGACGGAAAAAGGATTAAGGGAATTAACACAAAATTTTGTATACCTGTTATATACAGTATGTGACTTTATTTTTTTTACAGGTTTGACAATTTGTCATGATGTCAATATTCAGTATTTGGCATAATACTTATTCTGAAAAGATTATCTGTTGCCCATGTGTGTTAATTAATCCATTCAGGTAATAAGTTCTACAGTTAGTAATATGGAGACTCAGACAATGTGTGTAGTGCAACAGGTGGTGGAACTTGGAAGCTCACTCTGTTTTCAATCCTATATATCAAAAGAAAACTACAGGAGGTCGTCTTTTTTCTCCCTACACCAGGCAGCATTCCAAACTAAGCATTCTTTATTGCCAGGGCACTACAAATAAAAATAATCCTGACACAAAAATATCTCAAATGGTTTTATCCTCAGCTCTTGGCTCCGAATGTTTAAGTCAAAAATGGGTCACGTCCTCTTGCCAACTTATATTTATTACTAACATTGGTAAGAAAGAAAGATCAGCTTGGCATGCAGGACTGGTGGTTGTATTTTTCCTTTTACCACATTATATCGTAATAATTTGCAAATCAGTGATGATTGGGCCCTGAGCCTATTTCTTACAAGTCAGGGGTTTTTATTTATTTATTTATTTTTTTTTTATTATTATTATTATATAGATATTTTTTACATATTAGACTTTAATTTAAGTAATAATAAAACCCCAAAACCTAATTGATTGGTCCAAAGTCCCTGAAACAATTTGTCATTAAATTAGGCTGTTTTGTTGTTAGTGGTGGTGTTTTATTTAAATAGGAATAAATACAAGTCACTAAAAAATATGTTCAAACATCTCCATAAGCAGGTACAAAAAAGGGGCACAAGTGTGGTCTGTGAAAACAACTTGTGATAATAGAAGTAGCAGTCACAATGAACTTTTGGATAATTCCAGATTTGTTAACTAACAGTATCTACCTAACAATGTTTTTTTACTCCACCAAAGTAAAACCAAAGTGTGGTGGGTGCCGTTGTGGTAACCAAAACACATTATAGACACACCCCAAGAACTGTTACATCCTGGTTGGCTCCAAAGGGTGTCTTTTCATCATACTGATAGATGGATTGGTTAAAAAGAGAGTTCAGAGAAGGTGTTTGAATGGTGAAGTGGCACCGCCTGCACCTCTCACTTCCTTCTGAACATAATGTCTCTTACCTCTCTCTTATCGCTTTCTCTCTCCCTGTCTCTCAAACACACATAGAACTGAATTTCCTGTGAGTTAATAATAACAGGATACTAAAAGATTTTCCATCTTGCTACCTAGCTTTATCTGATGCTTATAAATTTGAGCAAATAAAATCACATTGGCGGCACTCCTTCTATTTTCTGTTCGATATCCTGGTTACAAATTCTGCACCATCATAGTGGGAAAATATTTCTATTGATTATAGCCTTACTGGTTCCCATAACCATTGACTGTCTCCTGTGTGGCCATCATTCCCTAGAAAAATGGTTTTATTTTCTAAATGAATGATGATTTTTGTGAGAGAAACTGAACGAATGACACATGTAGGATTGCCACAAAGAGGATAAAAAAACAAAAACAACTTGTGCTTCTAAAGCATGAAAAAAGTGCAGTGATTTTGTGTGATGGTTGGGTAGCTTGCTGTTTGCCCAGACTTTTAAACCATTGCTCAACTGACAATGGAGGGCAAATGTATCCCACAGCTTCTAAAAATAAATAAATAAACAAATAAATAAAAACCTGATGCGGATTCAGACCGACTGGGATGCTTTAAGTGCAGTAATTATGGTGCACAAACGACCAACAGGTGACTTAATCAAAAGGTGGTTATGGTGGGCATGTGGCTGACCATTTAACCCACAGACATTTTGCCTGAATAATGAGCTGCCTGACTATTAATTCCACAGTCTGTTTTAATGGCTGTCTTTTGATATCTAGAAACTTCTTTTCTTAACATGACTCACTGATCTGGAGAATGTTTTTTTGCTTCCTGTTTTTAAAAGCAAGGTTTATTATTTCTTTTAACCTTCATTCTGCAAAAAAGGAAAAAGAAAAACGAAGGAATGTCAATGTGACTCTTGTCATTGTGCCAGCCTCAATTAGCTAAAACAAGTGCTTTCCTCGACAAAGATCAATTACTTCTCCACCTCACTGGCATCCTACATGGTCTTAACAATTTGCTGATCTGCCACCCTGCCTGCTCTTTTTATCTTATCGTCTTGGCTTATGTTAATGATGTACTTGATTGATCTGAGAGTTTTTCATTAGATTGCCTCATATTCCTGACAAGACACTTGTGCATTATTGCATTCTGGTAGTTTGTATTCAGTTCTGAGTTATTTTATTTATAAGTCTTGAATAATTAATGAATTAAAGTTTTGGCTTTAATACATGTGCATCACAGAGCCAATGGATTTGTCTCAAAATCATTTAAAAGTTATAAAACAGATAGAAAGACCATAATGTACTATGTATTATTAAAGTTAAGGGATTTTTTTTCCTCCACCATGCCTCATGCCAAGAGCTGATGGAGGAGATTAAAGTATAATTACACTGTCAGTATTTTATATCTAATCCGGCACTGTGAAGAGTCCCATAAAAACAGTCAAATTTCCACTTGTCATGACCTGATGAGAGTTCAAAGAATTGTGCAATGCTGAAACCTGGAACAAATATTTCCGCCATATCAAAATCACTTTCATGTAATGTGTGTCACAGGTGCTTAAATCGCTTCACCGGATTGAGGGTCGTCCGGGTGCATCGCTGCCCCCCATGGACTTCCAAAAACTGGAGGCCGATCTACGAGCAGCACATGGCAAGGACATCTTGCCAGAAGATGTGATGTCAGCAGCCATGTATCCAAAAGTATTTCAAGAGTTTAAAGAGTTCACTTCCAATTTTGGGCCTGTCGACTGTCTCAACACACGCCTGTTTTTGGAAGGACCAAAAATCGCAGAGGAGTTCGAGGTAATGATCCTCTATTCTTTTCATTCTCCTTCTCCTACCCTCATTGTCTATTTCTTCCTTGTGCTCTGACTGTCTCCTTTTACTTTTTTGTCATGTCTGGCTCTGCATGTTTGCCATAAATTATTATAGGTGCTCAAATGATGCCTGTACCTGGGGTAGAAAGTCTTTACTGTTCTCTATTCTTTTTTTCTCAAGCCTTCTTTGCAGACAGGTCTATGGCAAATCCAGTTCAGCCTCTGTATAGTGCAAAGAGATTTGACCTTCGAATTGCTGGCGAAAAGCTGGACCCCTTTTTCATCCTATTTTAATATTCATTGTCAATGACAGAAAAGTGCTAAATGGGTCTTTAGTGGTCTGACCTGTCCTTGTGCTAGAGTAGGTTTCACTGGAGTGGTGTAATGTTTGTGTGGATGTGGATGATGGTAAAGATGAGCTTTTATTAGCAAAGTGAATGTCAAGATATGAAGCTTTAACAACATACCCTTAACCTCAAATATTCTGCAAACAAATTGTGTGGCTTCATCCAGACACAGCATTTGCTTAACATTTCATTTGCTTTCGCTACCTTGCCAGTGTTCCTCTCACCTAAATCCTTATTAATCCACACCACAGTAGTTGCCTTAACAGAGAACAAAGACATTGTGTCCTCCTGTCGGGCAGAACCTACCAGGCATAGACATGGACATGGTGATGTGTTACATACTGAGAGGAGATGAAAGGCCAGACCTCTACAGCTAATCAGACACAGAAAGATCCAAATGAAAGGGGGAAACAAGTGAACTTTAACTCAACTCATCTGCTTGCCCAATGTCAGAAACTCCTCTGATGAGGATAAAGCAGCATGTTAGCATCCTCAAATGATTCGACTTTGATTTTCCAAATATGCTTACACTTGCTTTTCGTCCTTGGATAGGAATCATAATATTATCTTCAGTGAAAGTCTGCATAATACTTTCTTGCACAGAAACTAAAGATTGTTTTCGGCAGTCTGGTTACCCTCATTCCTTAGAGAAAAACCTATCTAATATGTAAGCCATCACTGATTATGTTAGATCAGCATGGTCTAGATAAAGCAATCACTGACGTGTACAACGTCCAAAATAGCTGTGCCAATTTCACTGCCCAACAGCAACAGCAAGTGACGCAAGGCCTGGCAGAAGCCAGAGTTAGCTCCGTGCAAATAGGTCATCTCTCAGTCAGGTTGAAAACCGTATGTGTTCCTTTCACTTGTTCATTTCCTCTTCCTCTGTTTGTCGCTCAGGTTGAGTTGGAAAAAGGAAAGACGTTACATATCAAAGCCTTGGCTTTGGGCGACCTGAACAAAGCTGGACAGAGGGAAGTCTTTTTTGAGCTCAATGGTCAACTGCGGTCCGTCCTCGTCAAAGATACTGTGGCTATGAAGGTAACTACGTGTTTTCCAAATAATCTGAGAATCTTCAACAAAGTACTTAGGATACATTCCTATTCCTCTTCTAAAAAAAAAAGGAAACATTTCCAAAAACAGCACGACCATAATGAAGCTCAATTTTGAGTTTCTTCAACAATAAGCTTTTCATACAAATATACTCATTAGCATTAGTTTAGGCTGCAGAACCAGCAAAACTATAATGAAGCTCAATTTTTGGTAATAGCATCTCATTACTGAGAGACTGCATCTTTTAAGCATCTTGCAAATCATCAACTGGCTTGGCACCATCTTCTCACTCTCTATATATGGGTGAGAAGTTGTTTTATTATGTTTTTTTCCAACCATTTTGTCAGATTACCAGTTCTCACATTGCAGCTTTCACAGCAACAGTCAAAAATGCCACTTCCCTTCAATTTCTCACGTAGCAGATGCCGGTCATTACTTTGATAAAACTGAGAAGATAAAGTGCCAATCTGTCCTTTCTATATTGTTTAATGCTTCAAAAACAGTAGCACTTATGCGACCTCTTTAAAAAGACATCATAGACTCTCAACAACATGTCTAAACTATGCGCCAATCTGACGACTTTAATGTGAAGGATCTCTTGTGTCTGCTTATCCCTCATTATTAATAGAGTACTGTGCCAGTATGTTTTCACAGCTGACATCAGGTAACGAGAGATTGTCAGTTTAGCAATTTTCCCCTTTAGACTTGTAAACAGTGAATGATTTCAGTTTCAGTCTCATAATAAAATACTTAAATACAAGATTAGGTGCCTCCCTGGAAGGGACTTATTTGAGTAATGTGAACTACTATGTCATCACACCTGACTTCAAATTAAGTGGAGAGTGTAAAATCTGCAATTCCCAACCCTGGAGGCCTGGGCTGAACACTTGAACAGCTGTAATGCTACAAATGAGATCAGGTGTCAGGAGAATTTATGCATTCTAAAGCAATTGGTCTGCATTTAAAAAGAATAATACAATGTTTCTGCCACATCTGTATTATAATTTGTGTTGCACAACAAAGTTCCTTAGGTGCACTGAAGATGTTCTACTGGATCTAGGTCTGGTGATTGGAAATTCCACTAAAGTTACTGTTATGTTAATGAATGCACTTTGTGACGTGGTGCATTATTGTGATGGAAGTAGCCATGATGGAACTACCCATTCATAAATTGGAACCTTGAAGAAATGGCCCAAAGTGTGCCAAGAAAATATGACCCACACCACTAAGCCACCTCCACCACCCTGGACTGTTGACACAAGGCTTGTTAGGTCAGTGGGTTCATACAGTTGGTTTCTGACCCTACTATCTGTGTACATCAACACAAATCAAGATTTACCGAACATGCTTACAACTGTCTGGCTTTGATGAGGCTGTGCCCACTACAGCCTCAACTTTCTCTTCTTGACTGACAATGAAAAAAAACCCATGCTTTTTTGCTGATGTAGCCTATCCACCTTTTTTGATGTATTATTTGTATTGAGATACTTCTTTGCTAACAACAATTGCAGAGTGGTTATATAAGATACTGAAGCCTTTCTGTCAGTTTGAGCCTGTCTACCATTTTTTGTTAGCCTCTCATCAACAGGATCTTTCTGCCCACACAACTGCGCTCACTGGATGTGTTATTCTTTATTGCACCATTCTGAATAAACTCTAAACTGCTGTGTGTGGAAATCCCCGTGGATTAGCCATTTCAGAAATACTCAATCCAGCCCATCTGGCACCAACAATCATGCCAGAGTCAAAGTCACTGAGATCCCATTTTTCCCCTGTTCTGATGACTGATGTGAACTTTGCCTAAAGCTGCAGGCCTGTATCTTCGTGAGTTTATATACTGAACTCCTGCCGAATTATTAGATGATTGCATGAATGCGTACGTGCTCAAGGTTTCCTTGTAAATATCAAAAATCCGGTTTTGACAACAAATTAGGCTTTGAAGCTATAATACACTTTACCATTTCCACTTTAAGAAAACAAATATATTTCATCAAAACATCAACATGACTCTCAACATGACTTATCTATTTACAATAAATAAATACTTGGTGTCAAATAAACAGAAGATGCATTTGGTAATAGAGTTATGGTACTGTATATTTAGTGATACCTGTGCAACATTGTGCAGTGAATGCATGCTATAGTAAACAGAAGGTGCATTAGGTAATATAAATGTGGAATATATATTGTATATATATATATGTCTGTGTCTATAATGGTGTACAGTATAATACAGTGTAATACAGTAAATGTGCAGACATTGCAGTGGATTAGCATGTCTGGAAGATTACATGCCTAAAAGTATCAGGATATACAGTGGTGTGAAAAAGTGTCGCCCCCCCCCCCCCCCCCATAAAGAAAATAATTGAGATCTATCAGTCTGGAAAATGTTATAAAGTCATTTCTGAAGCTTTGGGACTGCAACAAACCTCAGTGAGAGCCATTATCTACAAATGGCAAAAACATGCAACAGTGGAGAACCTTCCCAGGAGATTTTACACCAAGAGCACAGCGACAATTCATTCAAGAGGTCAAAAAAGACCCCACAACAACATCCAAAGAGCTGCAAGCCTCACTTGTCCCAGTTAAGGTGAGTGTTCGTGACTCCACCATTATAAAGAGACTGGAAAAAATGGTTTGCATGGCAGAGTTCCAAGAGAAAAACCACTGCTGGGCAAAAAGAACATATAGTAAAGGCTCGAAAACATCTTGATGATTCCCAAGACTTTTAGGAAAAATACACTGTGGACTGACGAGACAAAAGTTTACCTTTTTGGTAGGTGTGTGTCTCATTATGTGGGTGTAAAAATAATACCGCATTTTAGAAAAAGAACAACAGTAAAATATGGTGGTGGTAGTGTGATGGTCTGGGGCTGTTTTGCTGCTTCAGGACCTGGAAGACTCACTGTGATAAATGGAACCATAAATTCTGCTGTGTACCAAAGTATCGTTAAGGAGAATGTCCGGTCATCTGTTTGTGACCTCAAGCTTAAGCAAACTTGGGTTCTGCAGCAGGACAATAATTTAAAGCACACCAACAAGTCCACTTCTGAATGGCTGAAGAAAAACTAAATGAAGGAGTTGCCTAGACAAAGTCCTGACCTGAATCCAATTGAAATGCTTCAATGTGGCTGAATTACAACAATTCTGAAAAGATGAGTGGGCCAAAATTCCTCCACAGCTCTGTAACAGACTCACTGCAAGTTATCGTTCATTGCTGCTAAGGGTGGCCCAACCAGTTATTAGGTTTAGGGAGCAAACACTTTTTCACACAGGGCTATGTAGTTTTGGATTTTTTTTTTCCCCTGAAAATACTAAAAACCTTCGTTTTAAAAATCTATGATGTTTTTACTTGTGTTATCTTGGACTAATATTTAAACCTGTTTGATGATCTGAAACATTAAAGTGTGACAAACATGGAATAAAATAAAAAATCAGTAAGGGGACAAACACTTTTTCACACCACTGGACATATGTACATGTGAGTTCTTATTTGTACGGTATATATATAGAATAACTATGAGTGGAATATACAATAGTGGAATGATGAGCATAATTATTGATGGTGCAATGATGCATAGTGGTAAAAAAAAAAAAAAAACCGAAGCAGTGCAATATAAACAGAAAGTGACAGTGCAATAATGTGTTGGCTAATAGCCGATGATCAGCTGTTCAGTGCAGTAACAGCCACAGGAAAAAAGCTATTTTTCAGTCTGTTGGTGCGGGCGCTGGTGCATCTGTAGCGCCTGCCTGATGGTAGCAGAGTGAACAGTCTATGATTTGGGTGACAAATCGCCCTTTGCAGACAGCATATCTTGTAAATGTCTTCCAGGCTGGGTAGCTGGGTGCCAATGATTCGTTGGGCGTTTTTTTTACCACCCTCTGAAGGGCTTTACGGTCCCAAGCAGTGCAATTTCTGTACCACACTGAGATGCAGTTTGTAACAATGCTCTCAATGGCACAGCGGTAAAAGTTCTCTAGTATCCTGCAACACAGGTGGGACTTTTTAAGTCTTCTCAGAAACGGACGCTGCTGTGCCTTTCTGAGATGTCAGTTTATCAGATGGTAAATCTGCATCAAAGCATTTTAGGCTGCTTGCACAATGGACTAGGGTACTTGAACAAAGTAGTGTGAACACTCCCCATCAGGAACCATAACATGGTATAGTGTTATATAGGTGTGAACAACTATTGGAAAAACTATTTTGGAAGTTAGATTCACTTTGATAAAATTAAGTTTTGATATAATTGAATAAATGACATTAAAAATGTTGTAAATACAACCTTCGTTGTATGAAGGTTGTATTTTTTTATTGTATTGAAGGTTGTATTGAAGGTTGTATTGAAGGTTGTATTGTATTGAAGGTTGTATTATTAATGTTAAAATATTAACATTTATTTATAGAATTTATACCTCATAATGTTTTTTTTTTAAGAAGGTTCAGAAATCCCAACTGGAGAACATCAGGTTACACATACAGTATGTGTACCTCATGTGTACCATGTGTGTGTACCTAATGTCTCTTCTACCCAAAGCTCTCACAATGTCTCTTGAGTCCTGTAGTGTTATCCTTCTGTTTAATTTTGTTTAAAAAAATATATTGCATAAAGTGCCGTATGACTCCCAACTGCAGCAAAACACTGCCAGTGACAACAGCAGGGAGAGAGGCAAAGGAGAAATATTGATAAGGAATTCAATCAAAAGGTTAATAAATAACACATGCGTGGAAAATCTGTGAATTACATATATTGCTCACGATTAAGGCATGACACACTCATACATTGTAGGTAGGCACAGTGTGAACTCTGTTCTTTTTTTCTTTGAGTTTATTACTGGATCGCACACCAACTAGATGCATACTGGCACCTACTGTATTGTAGTGTGTAGGAATGCAAGCGGAACAATCATTTTATAGAACAATGATTTAAGATTTAATTTCAACTTTACTAGCTAAGTGTTCTAGCTAGTGCAGTGAATGTCTTGCTTTGAACCAGTTGGTTAAATGCCATAGGAAAACCTTACCCATAGTTCATGATTTAATCATTCATTCTTCAATAGTTTGAATATATTTTATTTATTTAATGTACTTTTTTTGTTTAATGTGTTTTTTTATTTAATGTACTCCACTTTTTTGTGGGGTAGCCGTGTGTTTGTGTATGTATATATATGTGTGTGTGTGCGTGCGTGCGTGCGTGCGTGTGTGTGTGTGTGTGTATGTATGTATGTATGTATTTATGTATATATTCTGTAAAACAATAGAATATATTGGTAAATAGATTTTTTTTTTTTTTTTTTTTTTTTTTTTAATCTCTTGTGGAAAAAAAAATCTTACCTGTAATCTCATATATACTCCAGAACTAACGGTACTAACTGTACTCCCAATCTTGTGCACTATCCTCAGGAGATGCATTTCCATCCAAAGGCTTTGAAGGACATCAAGGGTCAAGTGGGAGCCCCTATGCCAGGGAAGGTGGTGGAGGTTAAGGTAAAGGAGGGTCAGAAGGTGGAGAAAGGTCAACCCCTCTGTGTACTCAGTGCCATGAAGATGGAGACTGTGGTGAACTCGCCACTCACAGGAACTGTGGCCAAGGTGTACGTCAAAACTGATAGCTCACTGGAAGGGGATGATTTGATCCTGGAGATCACAGAGTAAAAGTTAAAGTTGAGAAACATGGCATAGGTTAAACAGCACACCCCCACTAACAATGATGATATTTGGTGGTTTATTACCCTCCCTAAATTATATTAAATGTAAAAAAAAATACTGCAGTTTCAAACATACAGTGCAAGCAGCAGAGAGGTTTAATAACCAAAATATGAATAGTTTATTCAGCAATATATTTTTATTTTCAATTGAATTATCTACAAACTGTAGCTATGTAGTCTAGGACTGAGGTTTTCTTTCTTTCATCAGTTTCAAACACACATCTTCATCTAGTAAAGTTTTATCTGTGGCATTTTGTATCTAGTTATGTGACAGATCTATATTTTCCTCTGTGATTATTCTAGTATTGGAAGTGATAAATGTTTTTTTTTTTTTTTTTTTTTTTTGCCTGTTACTATGACTAACCTAGTCAGTGTAAATTATGAAAAATCATGAAGTTTTATGTGCATATGTTTGTATGAGATCTCTTCAGGACCAAAGTACACTAATTCTGCTGTAATGGTACATTAGTGGAGCATTAAGAAAACTTTATAATAGATATAAAATGTGAATATTAAGCTCTCAAGAACATGCAGTACAAATGAAATAAGAACATTAGAAGGATTGGAATGATAATGTACCTTGAATACCAGAACATGCTATAATTTCACCAAATTATGTGCCCATTTTTCTAATTCAATTGTAAAACCAGGCTAATGTTTGTTTCAGTGTAAATCTCTGTATGTTTTTAACAACCATTATTCTTGTTTAAAGGGCTTGATATATTCCAAAACAGTGTGCAATAGTGGTGCAATAGAAAGTGGCCACGTAATAAAAGTTTCCTTTTCTTCTATCTTTGCCTTCTTCATGCCCACTTTCTTCATCTCAAGACTTTTTGAGTACAACTGTTTACACTGCCACTGTTAGGCATATAGTCACATTAATAATAACATAATAAAATGTCTTTGTCTTCATCTTGTGTATTGGTTTACCTCATCCAAAGCATACATTGTTCAGCAGTATATAGTGTTCTGTTCCCTGGCTCACCGTATTCCATCCAATACTCCTCTTATACAAGCTTTCACCTTACTCCATTTTTATATTTCTGAAATTCTCACCAGTTCTGAAGATCAGAAATGGGTTTTAGCACATTAAAGTGTACAGTGAACAAACATAGATACAAGACATGGCAAGACATTTGTTTGTTTTTTATAATAAAAAAGGACATCTTGGATGCTTAGTAATTTTATGGGAAAAGGGTTTGGTGGTAGCATAATTTTGAGAGTTACCGTTCGCTAACTTTCCTCTTAGCAGAGGAATGATCCATTTGTAATAATGGATTTAAGGAACCATCCAAGTCAAACCTTGGTTGATATATTTTGCAAGAACTTTGTAACAAATTTAATAATGTTTCGGTATATTCGCTAACAAACTCTGGGGTTCTTCAGAAAGCCGATCCTAGGAACATAGGGTACAAATACACACAGATACTCACAAACCCAATCATACACAATGGACAAGTTTGGAAGACCACCAATCACGAGGGGAACATCCATGCATGCACTCTAGAGGCAAAATGCAAACCCTCAACCCTGAAGGTGTGAGGCAGCAGTACTAACCACTATGCCACCGTTCCACCATTCCATTGGCCATTACTTGTGCTGAGTCTTTCTGAAAAAGTTCTATTTGTGAAACTATGTAGATCTACAGTATATAGACTGTTAAACCTAGAATCCTTTAGGGTGCTAGATGGAACCAGTTTGTTCTGAGAGTGCATAACTCCCTACTGATATCTGTACTTATTCCATGGTCCTGAACAACTGCTTTTTTGTATCACCCAGTCAGAATACACAACCACAGTGGGGAAGAGCAATTAGATTGTGTACAAATTATTAAGTTATTTGATGCAAGACTTGATCTCTGATGAGAAATAGCTGGAGTAGTCATAGGATATTAACTCCATTATTTCCAACAGTTATATAATTCATTTACTCCATCAAGCATATGGCACAATTTACGACTAGTACATGTCAATTGTTTGGCAACGTTGTAATATTTTGCCGACTTCCAAACCTGTTTCAGACTTGTAACCCAATTTCCACAACCGTTATTTAAGCTGGAGACAGGATTTTAACTGTTATTTAAACAGGAGGGCATGAAGTTTGCATGTTCCCCCCATGCTTGGTGGGTTTCCTCCGGTTTCCTCCCGCAGTCTGAAGACTTTCAGGTTAGGCTAATTGGTGTTTCCAAATTGCCCATAATGTGTGAATGAGTGTCAGAATGTGTATGAATGGTTGTAATAAATTGGCGCCCTCCAGGGTGTACCCCGCCTCCTGGGATAGGCTCCAGGTCCCCCACAACACTATATACAGGAGAACTGATATAGACAGTGAGTCAGTGAGTGAGTGAGTGAGTTTTTTTAAACATTATCTCTTTTCTGTTTTTAACCAAACCATATTAGAGTGTGGCCTGGCCAACACTGGTTAGTGGTTGGTGGAGAAATAAAAGGGGGAGGAGTTAGGATTTTGGTGAGGGAACAAAAACAATACACAGGTTTACTCTGGTGAATGGGAGGATTAGGTGAGGATTTAAAAAGTAGCCAGCTCATCCTTAGTAGCTAGCTTCTATTCTATATATTTTTTTTTCTTTTTTTTACTTAAGTAGCTTTAGGTGTTTATATTTGAGAAGTTGGAAAACACCTGCATTTCATTCTGTGAAAGAGGTGTAAGAGCTGGACCATAGAATGAAATGCCATTTAGGGGACAGATCCTGAAAAAACTCCACACAAGGATTACAAGGACTGGTGAGATCTAATAGAGTCTGCTTAACTTGGTTTGGGTTGAGTGCTGCATTTCCTTAAACAAGCATGTTCAAAAGTCTTTTTAACTTTAGTGAAGAAACCAATAGGCCAGACTTTCTTTGTTGTCATTATGTGCTAAAGTTATAATCTGACTTTGGTTGTTTAATGTTGGCCCTTTTAAAAATATAAAGAGGAATAAAAAACATATATCAAACATAAAAAAAAATAGCATGGCAAATGAATTTTTTTTTCTATAGTCTGCTTAAGCAAAAGTGCTAGAAAAAAGTTTGTTTACACTGGCCTTCATAACTGTTCGCTTGCTGTCTTCTAACTCTTATGAGCAAGCAAAGACATCAAAGCAGCTCTTTTATTTTAGATCTACAGATTTAAGCTTAACACTTGTAATGCTGGGGGTCACAACCTCACTACACTTTCATTGGCTTGATTTTGTTCTCACCACATTTTGAAATTGTAGTATATTAAAAATCTTTTATGTAATAGCTTGCCTAAGGAAATGGGCATTCTAAACACATTCTAAAAAATCTTTAATAAAAAAAAATATATAATAAAAAACTGCAAGCATCTTATTGTGGCATATGCAAATATAAAATAAGGCTTTTTCACAAGCTGTAGCTGTTACAATTTAATCAGCCTGCAAGATCAAGCTTACTGGTTTACTTTCTTTTTCCTTCTAAACTTCCAAACTTGCTTTCAAACAGCTCCTAGTGAAGACAGTATGAAGGGGATGTAAATCACATTAACTAAATTCATAAGACTTCCAGAGCATCCCTCATGCCATTACTGCACAGAGTTTTTATAAAGCTGGTAGGAATTTTTAAAAAAACAGCATATCTTTTAAGTGAAAAGCACTTCAAACTAAAAATGCTTTCAGTGCACTTTTGGATTTGCCATTGATCACTTGTTCCAACTTTCCTCTGGTTTCTCATCCTGCTTCTGTCTTATGGCTAATTTTACAACATATCTACAAAAAAAAAAAAAAAAGGTAACATCTTGAGGATCTTTCCAAAATCATATTTCATGTGAGACTGTGTAAGTGTGTATGTGGTTCCTCTGTGCCTCACAAAGATTATAAACATATATATAGCATGTTTGCAGTTGTGTGATCACTGTGTGTTTTGGTGAGTGGTTTTCAATGTGCGTGTGACAGAAAGTCACAAAGCCCTATCGTACACTAATCCACAACCAGGTAAAGCCTTCGTTACCTAGGATACCACACATCGGGTAGCAGACCTCTGAAGCATTAGACCTTTCACTCTAGTGAGAATTTCTCTTCTAATACAGGTTATTCAGGTTAAATATATAGTTATTGGACTTCTGGTGCCCTTATACAGTATACAGTGCCAACAGAAAGTTTTCAAGCCTTGTTAAGTTTGCCACATTTTTTATGTGACGCTGATCTTAAATCTTAAATCTACATGCAGTATTTCACTATTCCAAAAACAGGTTTCCAAAAACAGGTGTCTGAAATGTTTACTTTTTTTTTTTTTTTAATGACTGAAATTTACCATTTATGTAAGTATTCAGATCCTTTATTATGTCTCTGCAAGTGTTCTTTGGTTTATCCTACTCCTAACAGTGGTCCCTGACATGATTGTTGGCCAAACAGAAGCCATTCCTCACTAAACCAGAGTAATCCTCCAACACTATATGAGGGACACTATTATTATTATTATTATTATTATTATTATTATTATTATTATTATTATTATTTGGCCACCTAAATGAGAAAATACTAAATTAATCATTTTGCTGAAAATGTTACAGTCTGTATTCTGTATTATTATCTGTAATAAGAAAATTATATATAGCTATGAAAATTATCACAAGCTAAAATTGATGCTGCAGTGGATGTGCAATAGCGAGTGCACTGGGTTTTGGCACGACTCAACATTTTCATGTACTGTGTTTTACTTAAAGCCATACACTGGCTTTTAGTGGTGATTATAAATATAGAAATTGCATTAATGACTTGATTAATGATGAATGAAAATTAAGGACTATGTGAATGAATAACTGAATACATGAATTAATGTATGTTTGCTCACATTCAATCATAATACTGTTGACAGTGGGTTGGTGACAGGGTTGATATTGATTCTTTACACAGTGATATTAGTAAATGGCCTAGTAAGTCTTTTTTCACCTCCTTTCTCAAGTGCTACAACATGATTTATACATGCATATGTAGTTTTTTTTCTTTTTCAAGAGTTTATATTAAAAGATTCATTTCAACGTTGGCTGGCACTGGGGCTTTAGTGGTGGATGCTGTGGGTTGAAGAGTGGGGCCTCCATGGATCATACGTGCATCCCATGGATTCTCCATCAGATTGAGATCAAAGAAATTTGAAGGCTGGATCAAAAACCTTGAACTTCTTGCCTTCTAGGGTTCATACACAGTGGGTTGTGATACACTGAGTGTTCTGATACCTTTCTATCATGGCCAGTGTTGACTTTTTACAGCAGTATTTGCTGCATTGGCTTTTATGTAGAATCAGACCTGACACAGTAGTTTGAGTTACTGTATGTGTATAGTATGTGTGCATTTGCTATGTTAAAATATGAAGACATCACCAATCAGATGGTTTCACCTGATATAAGACCAGGTCAAGGTGAAGATAAAGAGCATTCATCTTCACAAGATCATAAAAGGTTATAATCCAAACATCAACCATTCAACAACCACAACAGTGATAAACATTGATTCAGAAGCAGTTTATTTTTAAATACTGCAGTAAAATCATAATTTCAGATTATGAACCCTACTTTTTAACTGGGTTACAAAACAACCACGGTGAAAATGGTCAGAATTTTGTTTAATAAATCATAGACACCAGTCATTTAGCTTCATTTATTTGAGCTTGTAACTTGAACCAGGGCTGTGTCGCATTTAGACTTGGTATTAAAAATATTTTTGGACCTCCACCAGCCATGGGTCAAAAAAGTTTTTTGTTTTTTTTTCTGAATCTAGACCAGAGCTTTTACTGTAGATCCAAGTTTCTGTTTAGAGCTAAAAATACTAAGTTGGTTCTGTTATCCAAACACGTAGCTACATTTGGCCCCAACATTGTGTTTTTGTTGCCTGCATAAAGCAGAAGAAAATCTGATGTTTGTGGAAAATATATTTTTGTATTTACGTCACAAGGTGAAGAGGGCTTTGTGGTAGTGTGCAGGACTGTGTAGCAAATGTGTGAACCTTGGGTGTCTTGGTACTGTATCCTGAACATGCACAAGGCATTTCTAAAGTTGTCTGAGCAACTGCCCATTTGCCCTCTTCATACACAAATACTCCACAAGTATAGTAACCCTGTATCTCAGAGTCAGCAACACTACCTACTGCACTAAGATATCACATACAGTTTTTTTTGTTTGTTTGTTTGTAGCCAAACCATAATAGTGTCAAGTTTATAAATGTTAATTTAATCATTTAGCAATGTGGTTTGTCACATTTTGCTTTAATATCAGTTGCTATTGTTAACCAAGTTATGATGTCATTTTGTTGTTTTAAAATTTTTGACACTTGGGCCCCTTAATTGGAAATAAATATATGAAATAAAACAACTATAACTATGAGCATCTGCCCTACTAAATGTCTCTTTATGTCTTTGCTTAGCAATATTCTGGTGGATGAGAGTTACTGCTGAGTGGTGACATGAAGCACATTTGTGGCTTGCTTTATAATGCTTAATTGCTATATTGTTGTGTTGGGGGGGGGGGGG
>JAAGKR010000705.1:59452-113932 GCA_011419295.1 Clarias macrocephalus
CCCCCCCCCCCCCCCCCAAGTGATTGCAAAGATTAGCACAATATCACTAAAAGCATTCCAACACCTATTTAACATGCACAAGCACATGTCAGTCCTGGTTTATGTGGCATGCTGCACAGATCGAGTCAGTTAGCAGGTTGCATGTCTGTTTCCTCCGTGATGACTCATGGGGCTGTTTGGAAGCTGCTTTTGGTGAACTGTTCACTAAAAGAACATGCTGAAATTGTCATCACATTTCTGGCGGTTTAGCAGTTAGTCTGCTGTAAGATGTTGTCTGGTCACAGATATCTTCCGCATTTTCATCAAATTATGACTATAAATAATGTAATATAAACTACCACAGCTACTGTTTTACAAGAACGCAATAGAAAACACACTGATGTATATGTATCATAAATACCACCTATTTCTGAATGTATATATATAGTAAACATTGGTACATATGTGCACTAGTAGATCTTTTTGCACAGATCATTAAAAATCTAAATAGTTTTGCACTAAGCAGGTCAAATGAGAAAAATGTTTAAAAATTCCATTCTGTGTCAAATTCCTTGTCTTTTCCTTGCAGGTCCCTTGCTGTCCCTCTGGAATCCTCATGCTCTGTGTTTCTTCACTGCCCCCTCCCTCTGTCTCTCTCTTCTCTGCTGAGCAGGATCTCTCCATCTTGTTTGGCAGTATACTCTACACCAAGGTTCGGGCTGCCTGAGGCTGAATGAAGAAGACAGGAGGGAAAAAAAAACAAAGGCCAGACATGAAAAGGAAAGGTTTCACCTGCAGCCTCTTATCTCTCAATGCTTTTTCATTCATCTTCAGATGAGAAGAGATGGATTTCTTTTTTCCTCTGTTTTGGATGGATAAGCTCACCTTTCCCTGCTCATCTGTATGAAGTGGCCTGTCTGTTTATAGTGCCTGTTTCGTTATTCTTGCTTCCATTCTCTCATTCTTTATTAGTCTCATTCGATTAATATGTTGTAAAATGAAGCTTTGTTCATGCTCTGAATTCCCTTTCTCTCTCCTGCATTCACACACACACACACACACACACACACACACACACACACACACACACACACACACACACACACACACACACACACACACACTGTATGTATGGCCATTAGTGGTGGGAAAGCTCAGGTGAGACTGAAACAAGCATAAAGGTGAGGTTTCTGATAAATCCTGGTAGTGTTATTTCACACTTACCTTTGAAACAAGACCCCAGACTAAGATATGAACAGCAACCCATAATTAAAGCAGAAATCCAGAGTTCCCAGCAAATACTATGGATAAGAACCAAACCCAGTAACTTACAGGTTGTCCTCATCCAAACAGCAGCTAGGGACATTCACACTTTAGACCAATCAGGCATAACGTTAAAACCATTAACATTAACACCACTTAGGTTTTGGTCTCCCGGAGGTGGCTCTGGCGTGTGCTGTTGTGTCTGGCACCAGAACATTGACAGTGTATCCTTTAGATTTGTGAGTTGCAAAGTAGGGTGCAAGATATCCTTTGGGTGCTTGATCGGATTGAGAGCTGGGAAATTAAAAGGTCAGGTCAACAACATTACACTCTTTGCCTGCTAAGCACCATACACAGCAAGCTGTGATGTATTGGGTGTTTTTATACCTTTCTATTATAACCAGCATTGATGTTTTTTCAAGGTTTGTGCTTTTACTGGCAATTATTCTTTTACATAGGGGTCAGTGTGTTATTTAAGTGTGACTGTATTTGCCCCTTCCTACAAGATTATCAAAGATTCAGTATCTAAAACTGTTATAATATTTTATTTCAAGTTTAAGTAATGTTTTATATATTTAAAATAATGAATGAATTCCTGCTTCACAGGAAGTAGAGTGAGGCTAGAGTCAGTACATCATACACAGGTGTATTCGGGAAATGGGCCACAACTGTTGCATTCATAATATCAGGCCACTCCAGAACCAGAGACAACATCAGAAGCATCTATGTGGTCTAAGAAAAAAGCTCTGGAAAGCTGCTATCATAGCAACATGGTCTTCCATAATGCCCCAGCAATATAACAGGCTGATTGCCTTGATGCCATGCCACATACAGTAGATGTAATAATTAATGCTAAAAGAGCCATGACCAAATATATACACAGTATACAGTACAGACCAAAAGTTTGGACACACCGCCTCATTCAAAGAGGTTGAATTTGTATTATGGCAAGAAAAAAGCAGCTAAGTAAAGAAAAACTAGTGGCCATCATTACTTTAAGAAATGAAGGTCAGTCAGTCCGAAAAATGTGGAAAACTTTGAAAGTGTACCCAAGTGCAGTCACAAAAACCATCAAGCGCTACAAAGAAACCGGCTCACATGCGGACCGCCCCAGGAAAGGAAGACCAAGAGTCACTTCTGCTGCGGAGGATAAGTTCATCCGAGTCACCAGCCTCAGAAATCGCAGGTTAACAGCAGCTCAGATCAGAGAGCAGGTCAATGCCACACAGAGTTCTAGCAGCAGACACGTCTCTAGAACAACTGTTAAGAGGAGACTGTGTGATGTAGTATTTGTGATGTAGTATTTGAATTTTGTAGGATTTGAATTTCTGCAATGAAAGTCCTTTTTGTAATTGATATTTTTTTGATATTTGTAATTGAAAAAAAAACTGTATGTCACTGTATGTATATTGAATCAAAAATACATGAGAGTTTCACTTTTTTTATTTAATTATGAAAAAAAAACACTTTTCCACAATATACATTTTAAGATGTTATAATTCCTTTTTTCTGGTACTGCACTGGAGAAGTTAATAAAATCACACTAGAGGCTACTGAGAAGCTGTGTGTATGTGCATGAGAAGGCAGGAGGACTATTTTCCATGAGCCTGAACAATCGCTCAGCTGCATCATTATCTCTCAACCATGGGGCTGTCCTCTCACGCTATGACACACTGCTCATATGATCACACACTATTATTCCATTTCTTCACCCACCTCAGGCAAGCAGAGATCTACTGTGATCTGCCAGGCCGAAAAAGAAGCTGATATCTCTCACACCCCAGGGGAGAAATAAAAATAAACTGAGAAACTCTCAGATGCTTGACTAAAGAAGAAAGCAGACTCCCTTATATGTCTTGATATGATGGTAAATTAATTTCTACACAGGCAGGAAAGATGATGGCAGCATTTAGAAACACTAGAGATTAAAAAAGTCTACAGTATGGGAATAAAGAAATTTAAATAAATGTTTGAAAAAAAAAACACAAGACTAGTAATCTTTATTTCACAGAAAGTTGCTTTGAGATGGAAAGTCAGAGGAAAAGATAACTCATCTGAAAGTCTGTTCATACAAGATGAGAAAAGCGAACAATGAGATTTTTTTCTTTTTTTAAATCATGCATTACTATGAACTCTTAAACATCTAGAAATGCAGTATAGAGATGAAGCTTTGTTTTTCAGCTTTATTTTTTGCACTAGCTCAATTTCTGTATTTTTCAGAGAAGCAAAATAATCGTCCGCCAATAATTCCCATGATAGACAGCTTATGAGATGTCAACCTGTTAACATGGCAACCGAGCAGCTGGTAAATTGTGTCTGTGCAAAGAACTGTCGAATAAACAGCAGCTACAAATCCCAAGGAAACCATGGCCCTGTCCTAGTGGGGGAAAATCAGTGCAATGTTATTATGGGTTCACATCATTTTATTTTATTTTTTTACCCTTTGTTCTGTAGTTCATTTTGAAGCACATTGTTCAGCATCTGCTACAAGTTACTCAATAACTACATTGAAAAGTAACAGGAAGATTTTGTAGATGGATGTGACAATGTCAGCAAAACAGGCACAAAAGGAAATTAAAAAATAGAGCCAAGAGAGCAATTTAGTTTTGAAGCTTGAAACATTTTTTTCCCAGTCAGGAGGTGTGTTTGTGAGGTGTGTGTGTGTGGGGGGGCGGGGGGGGTTCAGTCTCTGGCCATAAGTTCTAATCAATATCACATCTCATTCATCTAACCTTTCACAGGGGTCATGGCAAAAATGTAATTAGGTGCTTTGTGTTGAATGGATTGAGCTGTGAATGGACTGGGCCAGGACCAGCCCAAAACATCCCTTTTTCTTTTTTATTTTAGTTTAAAAAAGTATGATTATATAGTCATTTAGATACATTGTATATGGGAAATAGTTGATAATACTGTAAATCTTCTGATTATTTAGGTTGGAAATTAAGTTGAACTGCTAAAACAGAGTAGTTAGTACTTAGTTTAATTAAATCATTTAAATAAATGGTAATAAAGAATGTGTGGAAATGTTTGCTAGCCAAAGTGAAAATCTGTAATGACTGAGCAATGCATTACAAGCTTTAGCATGGTCATATGATGGGAGTGAATTGAGGAAGCCGTGCCTAGTTATAAATGAGGAGGCCTCAAAGGAACACATGTAGGTGCTGCTGTATCTGATATTGCTGCCTTCTTGATGGATGGAGCTGTCTGTGTGCTAGAGGGTAGGGGAGAGAAGGAGGGATGGATGGGTTAATGAGATTGATCGAACTTCGGGATGTGTCTTAGGAATGGAGCAAAAGCAAAGACTTCTTATTTTATGCTTCTTTTATCTTCATTAGTGGCAGTCTAGTTAGTTGTTCTAATCTCATTTGCCTACCCTTTTCTATGTCTTTCTTTCTATCTGTGTAACTTTTTTCTTCCTTTGTCTTCTGTGTGTGTGTGTGTGTGTGTGTGTGTGTGTGTGTGTGTGTGTGTGTGTGTGTGTGTGTGTGTGTGTGTGTGTGTGTGTGTGTGAGAGAGAGAGAGAGAGAGAGAGAGAGAGAGAGAGAGAGAGAGATGTACATGATGCTGGTGGCAGGTCTGGAACTTCTTGAGTGTCACTACTTGTTTGTCTGAAGCATAGAGGAAGGGAAAGAAACATTAAAAAAACATTTCCCAAAGTTTTCTGAAATGTATTTTTTAGTTCTTTCCCCTGCCCAAGGGTCCGAATGCTTCAACCACATGACTCAACATGAAGCTCTCTGCTGAGTCATGCTGCATGTTGTAGGTCTCGTTGTGTGTGTGTGTGTGTGTGTGTGTGTGTGTGTGTGTGTGTGTGTGTGTGTGTGTGTGTGTGTGTGTGTGTGTGTGTGTGTGTGTTTGCAAAGTGTCTGTTTACTGCTTAGGCATTTGTGTAGGATGGTTTAGCCCCACAGCTACCGGTGGCATCTGGCTCAACTTAACTCTGATTGTTCAGGTTCCCTCACTTCATAGAGCTCTCAATGGCCTCGCTGATAATCTCTAAACTCACACAGACAAACCTTAATTGGGTCCTATTGCGTCTGTGCGTTCGTGAACTCTCTGTACGTCAGGCACCCAGTTAAATCCTCATCGGGCTGCTGGCATTCCGGCAGGGCTCTGCAAATCTGTGCATGCACGCACGCACGCACACACACAGACACACACACACACACACAAACATACTTTTTCTCTCCTGTTACCGAAAAAGTAGGCTTTCTGTGAGTCAGCCGGGGTTTATTCGGTTGTCACTGCTTCCTTGACAACGTGTTTAGATCCTTACTACAGACAATCCTGTCAGCTTTCTGCTAAAATGCACTGCATCAAAGCACCTGTATGGATGAAAGTCTGTCTGCCTGGTTACTGTTAGCTGAAAAGGTTATAAATACTCTATGTACAGATTATGATTTAAAATCCTGCTAGGTGTTATGTCAGGTTAGCCTATTATTTCTCTGTGTAATAATGTAAAGTACATACAGTCATGAGAAAATACACCCTCCTTCTATTGTATGTATTTATTCATCAGGACCAATTAAGCAGTCCTTCTCTAAATAAAACAACACAACAGATTTCAATGACATGTTTTTTATATGAGCATTTTTTGTTCCTTCTATAAAAGCAAACCAATATTCATAAAACAGGTGGAGAAAAAACAAGCATAACCTTCATGTTTCCACAAACATTAAGAGAGTAATTAGCAGCCAGGTGTTACTAAAGAAATGCACAAGATTCAATTAATCATCGAGATGTGTGAGCACCACTATGAAAGCACTTTTCTTTTTGTCAGTTTTTTTTCTTTTTGCCTTCAGGGGCGTTTAGACATGTGTCTTCATCTTGTCAAGATGAGAAGACTTTAGCCATGTCCTCAGAGTAGCAACTGTTGCTGCTCATCAATCTGGAAATGACTATAAAGCACTTAATACATTTCCAAACCATTTAAAACTTTGAAGAATTTAAGTCTGTACAGAGACTAACAGATAGTTGTACAGGTATAAACAAATTCAGACCAAGGACAGACCATTTAATGCTCTGAGAGCTAATGAAAAAAGCTAAGCGCAACTTCATGTGACTTAAAACTCTGTAAACACATTAAATGTTTAAGTTTGTGAAAAAATATATAGTTTTCTTGGAAGAGAGGATGGCCAAAGATTCTTGTCCTTGACTGACAAGAGTGCAACTCAGTTCTGCCCTTGTAACTCATTCACCATATATTGGTGATGCTTTTCTGTTCACCACAAATGACAAGAGTGATTATATTAAATCAATAAGTTGTTTCCACTCACAAAGCTGTCACTCACATTAATTGTGACTTAATGATCCTCTCAGAAACACTGTAACTAGTTTATATTAGTCTGAGTTAGACTTTAAAATCCTCTCACACCCCATAGCAAAGAAACTCCAAGATGAGATCTCATGTTAATCTCTTCTTTTTCTCTTAGACAGAAATGAGCCATCTTTGAGACTTGAATGAGATTTAGATGTTTTCTTCAACTTCTCAAGGGTGTCTCAAATATGGCTCATTACCTTTAAATCTCAGAGATACTTCATATTTGTCTTGTGTGCGACTCACATAGTTTTTGTTTCCCCTAAGCAGTGTTTCCCACACATAAAGTATACAGTACTGGTAAACTGTGCATTTGGGTTTTCTGATACTGTATGTTCTGATATGATCCTTTAAAAAAAAATTGTTTAGTCATGTGTGTATAGTTAGTTAAAATGAAATAAAATTGAGTTCTTTATATTGAGGAATATATTCTGCTAAAAAAAAGGCCAATCTATATTGCATAATCCTGACTCATATACAGTATATTTATTAAAACATAAGGCAAAGAATGGCTAAAATGCTTTGGGGTTTAAGGGCTAGGGTTCTCTGACAAACAGTGCCAGTCTACACTAAATAGTGTTTAGTACTTTTTTATATACATGCATTTACTCTTCACATACGGGTAGATGAAGGGGAGGGTTAGTAGGTTGGTCCTCTAAAATGCAGATATGTAGATTGGTAACAACTAAAGTCATTTACAAAATTGCTTTGTAATAGATAAATGTTTTATTTCGAAATCTAGCTTGTTTATTAAAAAATAAATAAATAAACAGCTATATTACTGTACAGTACACCCAGGTGTCCCTAGTTGATCAACATGGCTACACCTTTTACAAATGTGTACACCATAATGAATTTATTGAAATTAAACTGGCAAATGGCAAACTTACTTTACATTACATACAAATGTCATTACCAATAAAGAACTAAAATACAATAGACAAAATATTTTTTTATCGAGAAGTAAAGCAATGAGATAATGTTTGTGTTCAATGACCTCTTTATACACTTATCATTTAAG
Organism: Clarias macrocephalus; assembly: GCA_011419295.1. NCBI lineage: Eukaryota > Metazoa > Chordata > Actinopteri > Siluriformes > Clariidae > Clarias > Clarias macrocephalus. Next base: position 67,033 of record JAAGKR010000705.1, read on the forward strand.
GCCAAAGCCATTTTGATTACACATTTATGACTAAATGTTCAACATTTTTTCATGGCCAACCCAATTAAGCCTACAGTACATATAGATTATAATAAAGAAATAATTTTCCGCAATTTCTCCCACACATGCTCTAAGCCTGCAAATGTTTAAGTGGCCAGTGTGTTTAGAGAACTGTGCAGTGCATCGCCAGGCCTCGGTGTCAAGTCAGCAAAAAACACTTTATCCATCATTCATCCAGACCTTTAGGTGGCGGTAGCGCATCACCTACTTTGCCTGCCGTAGAATTACGACATTAAAATTATTTTAATACTTAAAATTAAGTATTATTGACAAGGAGTCAAAATGTAAGTTAAAACCAGAGTCTGTGGGAAAAAAAAAACAGTGGTATACGTAGCTGAAATTTACACCGCTCACGTTTGTTCTTAAATTGCAAAAGGAATTCAAATGCTACCTGTGGGTGGTTTAGCATGTGGATTAGCATATCTAGGTAACTAACACTTTTACAGTTTTTTTTAATAAGTAAAAATCAGTCAGCATGTCCTAACTTAACCAGTGTGGTTTGACATGTTAAGTTGCTTTTTACCTTGTTTTTTTTTTTTTAATAGTAAGTTAATGTTACTGTGTAATCAGTTTTTGCAAACCAGTAGTTTTATTATAGAGTGTTCAGTGTTTAACAGTAGTTACCAGAACATGTAACTTTAGAGACATCAGTGTTTTATATTCTATAAATAAAGACCAATACATTTGTTTGTGAAAATGTTATCTGGGTAATTATATACATTTTAATTTAACTGGGTTCTTTTCAGAAGCATGCCACCTCAGGAGACCAAGAATGCAGGAGAATGTTCCAGAGTCTCTATGAGCACATCATCATCAGTCAGGTAAGCACCAGCCCATAGGCAAGCTCAAGCCCACCTCTCAACCTTCCGACTGTTTGGAATGAAATAGCTGAATGGTGTTTAGGTAAATCTTAAATGTTTTAATATATATTTTTTGTTCCATTAGATACTAAGCAACTCCAGGAGTTTCAGACTTTGGACAAACTTGTTGGACATCCACCACAAGAGAAGACTGATGTAGCCGGTGAGAAAGAACTTTTCCCTGCATTGACCCGTTCTTGTAGCCCTTACATACAGCAAGCAACCAATTTTCCTTTAAAATTTTTCATCTCCTTTTTGACTATTTTTTTGCACTGGAAGGTTCTCACAATGCTGTGGCCTTTGTGTAACTCCTGTATAAATCATACTTTGAGTTGAGCAGTGTTACAATTAATATCTTTGTCAGGTTTTATGACATTTTGTATCATTTAGTGTCTTGGTTTGCCAGATTTTGTGGTGTCTGTTATATTGTGTGAATTGTAAATTTATGACACTGTATGCTGTTAATTGAGAATTTTTGATATGTTCAAGAAAACTATAATATTTCTCATTTGTGTTTCATGCATCTCATTTATATCTGATTTTCATCTCATTATGGTCTTATATATGGCTCATTTGCTTCTCCTTCAAATGCAGTTCTGTTTCTCATATACATCTCAGATTTCTCAAATGTTTTTCAGGTATGTCTCACTTTATGTCTCAGTTATGTCTCTTTGTTTCTCCTAAGTGGGGTTTAGGAGAAATAGACAAGACAAAGTCAAGCTTGTAATGAGACAGCTCAATTCAGTCTCATGAGACAAGAAAAAGCTCATTCTGAGCAACAAAATTTAGCTATGGGACATCCTGAGAGCTCATTCTAGCTAATATTGTTAAATAAAGCATCCTTTGTTTTTAATGTTTAGATGTTTACATGATGAGTTGTTGTTGTTGTTGGTCTTTTAGCTTCTCCCATCAAGGCGTCACCACAGCAACATTCGACCAACACATCTTGGCACAGGTTTTATGTTTGATACCCTTCCTGACACAACCCTCTCATTTTATCTGGGCTTGGGACCTGGGGTGGCTGAGGTATGGACGTAGCCCAGACCTTTCAGATGGCAGGCAAGAAACTTACCAGTGATCCACCAATGTTCCACTTTTACACCATGGGTATGACTGAAAAATGCTGTTCACTTATATTAGCTTTACAAATAGCACGTATAAACATACTTGAGTATGATTCAGCAAGCCTCTTAAAATGCACTGCAAAAACTAATAGCAAGGGACTGTTATGGCTGCAATTTCTTAATATAAAATTATTAAACACCTTTTTTTTTTTTTTTTTTTTTGGAGTGTGCTATCAAATTAGCGTATATTAATGATTTAAGCAAGGTTTTCTCAAACTTGTATGAGTAAAATTGTGTCATAGTCCAACGGTAGGTAGGTTAAGTTAGTTAAGCCTTTATTTGCCACATATACATTACAGCACAGTGAAATTCCTTCTTCGCATATCCCAGCGTAACTGGGGTCAGAGCGAAGGGTCAGCCATGATGCAGCATCCCTGGAGCAGATAGGGTTAAAGGCCTTGCTCAAGGGCCCAACAAGGCTGAGCTAGGAATTGAACTGCCAATCCTCCGATCAGTAACTCAGTGCCTTAGCCCTCTGAGCCACCACTGCCCCTTGGTCATCCTTGTTAACAATTCAAGTTTAGTAGAATGTTGAGTAAACGGTGGGAGGTGGTGTAATGGTTAGCACTGTGGACTTACACCTACAGGGTTGGGGTTCAGGGTGTGTGCATGTTCTCCCCATGTTTGGTGGGTTTCCTCCAGGTATTCTGCTTCCACCCACTGTCCAAACAAATGCAAATTATGCTGATTGGCATTCTCAAATTGTCTGTAGTGTGTGTCTGTCTGTGTATATATCCTGCGATGGATTGGCACCCTGTCCAGCGTGTATCCCCAACTCGTTCCCCTCCTGGAATAAGCTCCAGCGCCTCTGACCCTAAATTAATGAATGAAGAATGTTGACTGAATGATGTGGTTCTAGGAAACTCTTTGATGATTTTATCCCTTTGTTGCATCACCCTTTTTCCTCACTCTGGATTATGGTATAATATAATAATTGTTGATTTACAGTCTTGTTGTATTTTTATATTGTTACACCCTGATCTGAAGGACTTATAGACATATGTGAACCTGACATATGCTTCTATACTATGCTATTTTCAAGTTATTCTTCATTTCCATCACAGGCACACACACACCCACACACCAACAAATTTTAATTTCCACTGTGTTCCTAGTTTAATCAGTGATGTGTCCTAAACTGCTGTGGTGGAATCTAGGAGCGTGAAGGACTCTCTTCTACCCTCCGAGAAATTGCCTTAGTCAATAATTCTCTCAAACTATCACAAATTAGAAATGTCAACTCATCGACACATCAAAACTGAAATGTTTCTTCCTATCATGTGACTCATCGAAAAATAACCTCTGTGAAATTGTTGCTGTTTAAAATGGCAAACTACTTCTATTAAACCCACACAAAAGCAATTTGCATTGCATAGCTTTGTGAACAACATGAATGTTTAATGTTTCATCAAACATCTTCAAATAATGTGCAACTCAAAAGTAATAGTTTTAATTCTAATATGTTTGCTTCAAAGCCCTATGAAATGTGTCTGAACTGGCTATGATGGCTACAGAAAAAACAGAAGCCCTTTATTCTGTTTCACTTGCCCTTGAATCAAAGACTTTTTCTGACACTGTAACAATAAACATGATGGGGAAATGAAAGCAGTATAATGCCATTCTTAGGTAATTGAACCCACAGGTGAATGTTAAAAATGAAATTAATAAAAAAGATTAGTGTAATACAATTAAATGTAATACATTATACAGTATACTCATTACCACAGCATTAAACACAGCTCATCCAGAGCTAACTTTCAGGCTACATGTAAGTGTGTGTGTGTGTGTGTGTGTGTGTGTGTGTGTGTGTGTGTGTGTGTGTGCGTGCGTGCGTGCGTGCGTGCGTGTGTGTGTGTGCGCGCGTGCGTATGTGCGTCTGATTTGTTGTAGCTATTGATTTGGAGTGCGGTGAAGGGGTTTTGTGGCAGTTCCCTCAGAGGCTTCCTACAAATGTATATATCATAAATGTTGCAGGTACTTTTGTCTAGGCACTGCTGGCACTACTGTGGGTTTTTTTTTTTTTTTTTTTTTAAAGAGTGATTTTTCTTCCGCTTGGAGGCAGAAGCTTATTCTTCCTGTTGTGTTTTGGGAGGAAAATGAGCAGTAATGTCGCAACCTGGGGCTGGATTAGATTGCTGCGCCCACTGGCGGGATGTCTAGCTTCGGCTGGAAAGCCTGGAGAGCCCAGTACTTTGTCACTCTTCTCTTTGTCTCTCCAGCGGTGTATCTCTGGGGGCTCAGTCTGCCTGCTTTAATTGCCAACGAGAATCTATTACTGAGGTTCTATGTTTAGATTGGTGACTTGGCGGTGTGTGAGAGAGAGAAAGAGAGAGCTAGAGCTAAAGAGAGAGAGAGAAAGAGAGAGCCTTGTATATCAAATACTAGGGGGATTCTGTCCCAGTTTAAGATACGGGCCTAGTGTCACATGCAGGGGGGAAAATAGATGCTATACAACAAAGAAAAAGATAAGCACTGGATGATCCACTCCGAGAGATACACAGATTGGCTGATGCACACTGAGGGGTGAGACAGGGCATGAGTATACAGCATGAGTTGGATATAGCCAGTCTATTCCTCACACTGTTATCATAACAAACGCCTCTGCTCTGATAGAAGAAATAAAAGTGTTCACTCAGCCATGCAAGCAGTGTCTCCCTGCCCTTGCATAGCTCTCTCACTCTCACTTTCTCTCTCTTTCTCATGTCTGTTAAAGATTATAGAGAGATAGAGAGCTAGATAGACCATGTATTGGATGATCTGGATAGATAGATAGATAGATAGATAGATAGATAGATAGATAGATAGATAGATAGATAGATAGATAGATAGATAGATAGATAGATAGATAGATAGATAGATAGATAGATAGATAGATAGATAGATAGATAGATCATGTATTGGCATGTCAAGGAAAAATGAAGTGGGAACATTTAAAAAAAATTACGTACCACTCACAGGCATGTTAAGGAGATTCTATCTATTTACATTTATGGTATTTGGCAGATGCCCTTATCCAATGCATATAGTTAAAGATGCATGCATCACATGTCCATTATAATGCAGTTATGACATGTTGTTACATATACAATTTTCAAGTCTTGCACAGATTCTCGCTTGAATTTAGGTCTGGACTTTAACTGGGCCATTCTACACATGAATATGCTTAGAATAAACAATTTCATTGTAGCTCTGCTTGTATGTCTAGGGTCATTGTCCTGCTGGAAGATCAACCTCCACTCTCAAGTGTCAAGTCTTTTGCAGATTCTAACAGGGTTTTTTCGATGATTGCCCTGTATTTGGCTCTACGCATCTTTCCATCGACTCTGACCAGCTTCCCCGTCACTTGCTGTGTCATCCACATGACATCTATCTATCTATCTATCTATCTATCTATCTATCTATCTATCTATCTATCTATCTATCTATCGATCTATCAGCCAGAGTTTAAAAGAGGCTTTTATTTCCCTCACTGACTGACAGGCTGACTCATTCCCACTGCTGAAATGTCACTTATGATGTCAGTTCACCAGTTAGCATCAAACCAATTAATCTACTCAGAGAAGAGAAAACCAAATTCCTCAATCATTACCTCATATGCATATTCTGACAACTAATAATAGCTTGTGCATATGATCAGCTTATTGTTAACACCAAAAAAGCAAGCTGAACATTTGAGATGGCAGGTCATAGATATGCATGCAGGTCTATATTTGGTCCTTTTTAAAATTATTGTTATTTTTTCTTCTGTCTATCAAAATATATTGCTGTTAAAATTAATATAAAGATCAAATTGCAGACTTTCTGCTATTATATTTTATTCATGATTTAATATTGAATCATGACTGAGCCCTTAAAATTAAAGCGCTATGTATGAAAATGGTTATATTAACTACATTGTTTGCTAAATTTGAATGTAAATACACTCATATTAAAGCAGAAAGTCAGCTACGAAAGTTTGCACTAATTATCTTGTTTTTAATTAATTAATGAGATTTTAAAAAAAGTTAATGACAAGTTTTTTTTTATCCAAAATGACACTATGTCTTTTTTTAGTCTGGAGTCTTTATCAATTTGTTACAAGTCAAGGTGAAAATGAGATCTAAGTGAAAACCCCAGGTGCAGAATTATTAGAAGCTATGGCATCTTCCGACCTGAAATCTGAAACTCAACCAGCCTTGTTAATGTTGGCCCTGGTGAGGGGACCCATGCAGAGTTTGCACACTATGGCTTTCAAGGTTCATCTAACAAAACTGTGGAGACATTTCTCTGCAGACTCCTTAACTGCTCAATACTTGCTGAAATGTCTGTGTACTTACTTGTGTAAAACTGGATAATTAATTGATAAAACTTCTTTTTGTGCCTACTGATTTTATATTTAAAAATATGAATGTCAAATATTAATAAGTGACATGTACATCAAACTAGGTTTATGCTTTTTCTTAGATAAATCAATAAAAACATTTGTTAAATATATGGCACTGTTTTATTCTAAAATAATAAAACCTTACACTAAAATCTAATCATTTAAATTATAATTCAATTATATTCTTCTATTTGTCATAAGCCATTTTACATATTAATATTGTGTCCCATTTGTCATCCATTAGAGGTTGTGGAAAATTTTACATTTTGGTGCCTGACACCATAGCAATAATTTAATGCCTGAATCTTTATTAAATATTTGGAATATTTCCCAAATCGCATGTTCAACATGAACTTGAATCATTTGAATTTTCTAAAGATCATGTGGGGGATTTTATGTGATAGACCAACACAAAGCGGCATATAATTGTGAAGTGGAAGTAAAATGATACATGATTTTCAAAATGTTTTATAAATAAATATTTCAAAAGTGTGGCATGCATTTGTAGTCAACTCTTGCCCAAAGTCAATACTTTGTAGAACCACCTTTTGCTGTGATTACAGCTGCAAGTTTTTTGGGATATTTCTCTACCTGCTTTGCATATCTATAGAGTGAATTCTTGCTTCTTTGCAAAATAGATCATGCTCAGTCAGTTTATTTGGAGAGCATTTGTGACCAGCAAATCTTGCCACAGAGTATTGATTGGATTTAGGTCTGGACTTCCTTTCCATTGTAGCTCTGGCTTTGTTGTCCTGCTGCAAGGTCAACCTCCACTCAAGTTTTCTGCAGACTCTAAGAGGTCTTTATTATAAGATTGCCCTGTAATTGGCTCTATGCATCTTTCTATCAACTCTGACCAGCTTCCTTGTCCCTGCTGAAGAAAATCATCCCCACAACCCACCACCAAGCACAGTGTTAGTTTTCCACCACACATCGCATTTTGCATGTAGACCAAAAACTTTCAGTTTCTGTGCTCTTTTGGTTTCATCTGACCAGAGTACCTTCTTCCACATGTTCACATGGCTTGTCACAAACTGCAAATGCAACTTTTTATGGTTTTCTTTCAACAATGGTTTTCTTCTTGCCATTCTCCCATAAAGGCCATATTTGTGGAGTGTACACTCTAAAAAATGCTGGGTTGTTTCTGTAAACACATTGTTGGGTTGTTCATGCTGGGTCAAAATTCTGGGTTATTTCGGGGACTTTAAACACATTGTTGGGTTGGGTAATGCTGGGTCAAATGAGATGTAGTGGGTCATTTACAAATGGTTGGGTTATTTTGACCCAACAACTGGTTTATTCTTTATTTCTCCAAACCACAGCCTGCAAAATGTTTGAAATATTACTCGTATTGTTTCACAAAGTGTAGTTTTAAGAGTTGTTTAAGCAAGAATGTATGTGTGTACAGCTCAAAACATCAATCGGTTATTAAAGATAAAAGTGCCCCAACGATTTTGGAGATTTGAGCTCCACACAATCTTACGGTGCTCCGCGGTTATGTACAGTAGCCACCCAACATAGCCTCATCTTGGCAGAAACTTCTGAAAACGACCGCTGGCTGTGGTGTCTCTAAGGTGGTTAAAACAGCGGATTTATTATATATAGTATAATATATATATAGTATATAGCATAATATATCGCGGCTGAGAGACGCATCCTGTACGCCGCATTCTATTTGTACTATACTCGGTGTTCTCAAACCCTCGAGTGTGCACTTCCAAGTCAAGTCCGCTCTTTGCGTTTTTGGAATTGACACACAGCATGAGGAACTTTCTAGATTCTTCACTTCTGAAGCGGGGAGAACGCCACTTAATGCTGGCAGTATTTTATGGTAAGTTTATATAATTTTTTACCTAAATTTTAAATGTTGTATTTGTGGTAGGAGCTCATTTTCATGTTTTTTTGCTTTTTTCGCCTTTTTAGTCGCACTTTGATATGGGGGTGAGAGGAGGTCATGTTTTAATATTCTGTGCCAAAAGTCGGCTATAGTGTATTTTATGATAAAAGTGCATTTGTAGCACACACAACCTTATAAACCTTTTATCCTTATAAAATATTTATTATAAGCTTTATATTCACCATTAAATATCCTATTCATCTAGTATTTGTTGAGAATTTGAAAAGGGGTTTGTATTAAATCCAGATGGAGCGCCGTACCCTGTTATCCCTCACATGTTAAATAGTGAGGTAAATTATTTAAAAAATATACACAAAATTCATGTTCATGTTATGTATTTTTGTGTATTGAAAAGAGAAAAAATGTCTTGCATTAAATGCATATGTAGCTGTACATCCTTAACAAAAATGCTCAACGTAAATGTTAGTTATATTGCAACACTAAGTGATGTTGTATAATCCATAGGTGGACCAACATGGTGAGGATGATATCTGCAAAATATGGAGATGACTGGAGTATTGTTCCATGTTGTGTTCCTTGGAGATGAGACAAGAGGGACCTGACAAATTGTTCCAACTTTTCCATTGTTGGAGGCAATGCTATCGATACAGACTCTTTGGTGAAGGCTGTTTTTTTTTTTTGTTTTTTTTGTCATTGAGGTTAAGAAGTGTCTTCTCACCTGGGAGTTTCTCCAGCATACTGTAGATCAGATTGATGGACACGAGTACTCATCTCGTGTCATTACATTTTTGAGGACAACATTTTTTTTAGCCAACATTTAATCAATAATATTTAAAAAATATATATATAATTTTTGTTTTTAAGGAAATTTTTGAAGGAAATTAAATAGTAATAGTTAAATAACGAATAGTTAAAATATTAAGATGGGAAATATTTGAGTCGTGTGGGCATTATAAGATTTGTATTAAAAACTTCTATATAAAAAAATTTAAACATTGTATTAAATGCTTAAACTTACAGGGGTCTCTTGTTTTTGTTTTACAGAGTGTTTATGTCACAGTACATTTATTTTATATTTAACAAATGGTAGCTTAAGATTATATGATTTTGTCTGACATTTTGGTAAAAATTAAGTTATTCACATTTTCTTATTCTGTGACTATCTATTTACATTATGTCAAGTTGTGTACATTTTGTGTCTTTTTTGAAAAAAAAAATCTAATGGAATGTGTCAACCCCGCAAGAGTGTTAATTTTACCCACTGGTTGGGTCAAATAAAATAACCCAACACTTTAACATTTAACCCAGCAAGAGTGTCAATTTAACTCACTGGTTGGGTCAGATGAACAACCCAGAAATCTGGGTTAAATGGTACAACCCAGCACTTGGGTCAAAACAACCCAGCGCGCGTTCTGTCCAATAGTGACCCAGCAGCTGGGTTAAGGTTGGGTTGTTTTTTAACCCAGCAGTTTTTAGAGTGTATGACTAATAGTTGTCCTGTAGACAGATTGTCCCACCTGAACCTCTGCAGATCATCCAGAGATACCCTGGGCCTTTTGGCAGTTTCTCGATGCTTTATTTGCCTGGCCTGTTGGTTTACTGTAAGTGGATAGCCATGTCATGGTAGGTTTGCAGTTATTCCATACTCTTTTCATTTTCAGATGATGGATTGAACAGCACTCTGTAAGATGTTCAATGCTTGGGATATTTTTGTATAGCCTACCTCTGCTCTAAACTTCCCCACAACGTTATCCCTGCCCTGTCTGGTGTCCTTGGACTTCATGACACTGTTTGTTCACTAATTCAATTCAATTCAATTTTATTTATATATTGCTTTAACAATGGGCATTGTCTCAAAGCAATTCGTCACAAAATTAAAAGAAAATTATGGAAATGTGTATGAGTAAGGAAAATGTGCATCAATCATAATGCTCAGATTGTCGGCAACAGTGGCAAGGAAAAACTCCTTGAGATGGCAATTAGAAGAAACCTTGAGAGGAACCTTGTTTTGCAGACAGACTGTGTATTAGGCAGCTGGAAGTTCAATATAACGGGAGATGTCTAAGTTAACATGGAGTCCAGTTCGGCATCAGGATGGCACCAGGATGAGTCAGACAGGTGCAGAGGGTAGAGGGGGGTCTGAATCACTGGGAGTTCAGGAGCAGCATGTCTAACTCCAAACCATCACGAAGCAGAATCCAGCTGGAGGTGGTCCTTTTCTGGATGCCTGTTTTTGTAATATTGGACATATGATTTTCAAAGGATAAGTTGTTGTCTAATATTACGCCTAGGTCTTTCACTGTTGAGCTGGGAGTAATAGTACATCCTTCTAAATGCAAGCAAAACTATGAGCTTTTGTGTACTGGTTTTTGAACCAATGTTCTCTACAAACCTCTGAGGGCTTCACAGAACAGCTGCGTTCATACTGAGATTAAATTACACACAGGGGGACTCTATTTACTAATTAGGTGACTTCTGAAGGCTATCGGTTCCACTCAGTTTTTGGTTAAGGGTATCAGAGTAAAGGGGGCAATACAAATGCACGCCGCACTTTTCCGATTTCTATTTGTAAATATTTGGGAAAACCATCCTGGGTTTCCTCCCACAGACTAGTGACCTGCAGACAAGGCTAATTGGTGTTTCTGAATTCCCCCTAGTGTGTGAATGTGTGTAAGGGTATGTGTGCTTGTGTACCCTGTGATGGACTGGCACCCCATCAATGATGTACCCACCTTGTGCCAGAAGTCTCCTGGGATAGACTCCAGGCTTCCTGCGACCATGTACAGGATAAGCGTTATAGAGAAGGAATGAGTAAGTAATTATAATTTTTTTTTAATCTGTAACTTATTTAATAGATAACAGCAACAAGTCAGCAAATATGTTGTTGCCTCAGACATTAAAAAAAATAATAATAATAAATATTTGAATATGTTTCATAAATTTAATGCTGAAAACAAAAATTGCCAGGGTTACATAGCATTTCAATCATTGAAGCACAATACATAACTGAGGCAACTGTTGCAGAATTACTTCTTAAATGTGTAACAGCAATCCAGGGAAAGGTTCTCACTCAATGTTGCAATATTGGTGATTTTCTCTGAGGTTTGCCAAAGCTATGTGTATGTTTTATATGTGTTTGGTGTGTCATAATTTGGCTGACTCTGATTAAGTCTAATAGTGTTAGTGAGCGGAAAAATACAACAGCTCAGGACCAGTTCAGTGTGTGGACTGCTTTCTTTCCAGTACTACAAAATGTTAAACTGCTATAGTCAATATTTCATTTTTATTATTATTATTATTTCTCTCTTTTGCATTTTCTATAATTATTTAAATTCTAATTGGACCCTCAATAAATATTTTATAATGCAGTTATTTTTTCCCCCTCTTAGCTCATTTACTGGTTGATGAACATTTCTTGAAGAAATCATTTGGATGCTTGAATAATTATAGTTGATTAATTTTATTTCTGCTTAAGATAAACCTGTGGGGTTTCCTGGATCCTCCTAGAAATATCATAACCTTTATTTTGTTCATGTTTAATGCCAGGGCTAAGACCTGCCAGGTTTGCTCCAGCACATGCAGGTGGGTGGAAACTGGCAAAATGACCTAATTGGGAGAAAATTGGATAAAAATAACACCTTGGTTTTATTAGATTTTTTAGGCAGTTCATATATGCAGGAAACTGGATAAAGGCTGGCTGAAACCCTACAAAACTTCAATTATTATTATTATTATTATTATTATTATTATTATTATTATTATTATTATTATTATTACGCAATTAGCAGCATTTGCTTTTGCACTATGTAGCCAAAGATTGTGTGAACATTAAAACATCACACCCAAACTGTTGCAACAATGTTGGAACCACACAAATGTCTAGAATGGCTTTATTTGACATAGCATTACAGTGTTACCCAATATTCATGCTTGAGCTCACTAATGCTCTTGTAGTTGAATGACCAGAAATTCCCACAGCTGTATTCCAAACTTTAGTGGAAAGCCTTCTCAGAAGAGTGGAGCTTATTATAACATCAAAGAGGGAACTAAAACTGGACAGCAATGCTCAAAATGGAAGGCCAGTGACAACCGAACTACTGCTTGGAGACCTCAGATGAAAAGATACATGAATATGTTTATTCATGCAATAGAGCTCAATGACCCTGCTGTAAGGTACAAACAATATTTTTAATAGCCTATGAACATAAATTATTTCATCATTTCTGTTTTTAATACTAATAAAAGTACTAATAGAATTTCCTAAGTCACCTCTGCCAAGGTGTGTGTGTGTGTGTGTGTGTGTGTGTGTGTGTGTGTGTGTGTGTGTGTGTGTGTGTGTGTGTGTGTGTGTGTGTGTGTGTGTGTGTGTGTGTTTGTTTTTGTAGTCTCTAACTTCTTAATGAATACAGCAATTTGGCAGTAATCGGATTGAGTTTGGGGTTTAATAATGGCTGTACTGAGAGCAAAATAGTCTAAATCTGTTATCGCAAAATCTACACTAATATTCCTATGAGATGGGAAATAATCCTTCTAATGAATGAGTTTACTTAATGAGTCCCTCTGTATACAACCACTGACAATGAACAGCAGGGGCAGTTGTAAGAGGGTTTTGGTGCTTTGGATATGCATGTATTCCTGATATATATGGAATACATATACTGATCATCCATCATTTTTAAGTGTTTAAAATATTAAAAACACACAAAAAAAATGTTTTGGGTTTCTCCTTGTGCCATTGGGGCAGCTGACTCCCAATTGAGCTGTCTCCCCAAGACGTCTGGATGGTGTCTGGACATTAGTGGCAGATCCTTTAGGTACTGTGGGTTGAGGGGCGTGGTGCACTAGGTGTTCTAGTGCCTTTCTGTTGTGGCATTGGCTTTTTTAGTGATTTTGTGCTGCATTGGCTTTTCTGTGGCATTGGACCAGACAGGCTGACCTTTAATCCCCGCATGCATGGGGTGAACCTTTAGTGGCCAAGATCCTTTCACCAGCTCGCTAGTGTATAGATAATATTCAGTGTTAATGTTATGGCTAATGCATACCCAAGCATATTTCCCATGTTTAATTTACAGCAAATATATCAAATCCTATTCCGTATGAATTCTGTATAATTTACTCATATATTATATATTACCTCTTTTTTCCCTCTTCCATGTACGCATAACAACATTTATCATTTATATCAAAATATGTTGTGCTTTCAAACTCAACCATATATTTTTAGTAATTATTTGTTATCTCTCTCTCTCTCTCTCTCTCTCTCTCTCTCTCTCTCTCTCTCTCTCTCTCTCTCTTTTACATGCCTTTTTCATGTGTGAACCCACTCAATTACAGCTGTGAAACTCTGCTGAATTCAGAAGTGACTGCAGAATTGATTACTGGGTTCACAGAGAGACACACACTCCCTCACTCTCACTTTCACTCTCTCACACTCTAATTTTCTCTCTCTCTCTCTCTCTCTCTCTCTCTCTCTCTCTCTCTCTCTCTCTCTCCCTTTCTCTTATTCACACATACACAGATATACATACAGCAGTGCTATTTGGTTTAAAATCTACAGCATCTAAATTCTAACAATATCATCACTCTGACAAAGACAAATTGTAAATGCTTGTGCATAATCGTTTTCTCACTTAATGGCTTGTTCATTTAGAAGAGCAATCCATAAACAGTGAGTTATATGAACCTCTTTCTTTGAGCTCATTTCTATTCAAATTGAAAAACTCTTCCATATTGTATTTACATACAAGCAGAAAATGGCTTTACTATGTGCTATGTCTAAAACATTTGTCTCAGTACATTTGGTTTTGTTGATTGTTGTGCACAGTTAAGTCTCACCAAGCATGCAGTGACAACTATGTAATATAATCAAGAACCAACATATACATGTATACAACAGTGTAACTGAAAAATTCTATTTTTGCCTGTGTTTAGCCTCGTTGGTTGAGTTTTAATATAAAATATTTGATATAAAAAAAATGAAAATAGTTGCAGCACATTAGATCAAGGAAGAGTTTTGTTGGCCGCAAAACCTTTTAATTTCAAAGATTGATTATGAGAAACATTATAGCCAATTCAAGATCTTCATCTTTCTTTATCCATTTTAGTTTCACTTCAGTACATAATGATTGCTCCCTATTATAGAGCAGGTATATACAGGGCATGTCACGTCTCATGTACATAATATATAAGTTTTGTAACATTATTTCTTCTCTTCATTGCTGGAGTGACAGCAATGGCAGAAACAGAGCATAAACATAGTTTCATTGGCTGCAAGATTTTTAGAAAAAACCCTTCACATCTAAACCACTGTGTTTCACAGGAAGTTTCTTTGCTTCAGTGATCACATGGTAAAGAAAAAAGCAATGCGATTGGATCGTCACAACGCTTTGGGTTAGGGTGTGTGTGTGTGTGTGTGTGTGTGTGTGTGTGTGTGTGTGTGTGTGTGTGTGTGTGTGTGTGTGTGTGTGTGTGTGTGTGTGTGTGTGTGTGTGTGTGTGTGTGTGTGAAGAAATACATTCTGTAGTTCTAGGGAATTAATATAACATAGGTTTTATGATTAGATATTTGGTGCCCGTATGGATTCTAAGAGCTTGACTATCATCGGGATTTATTAAAATTTTGCAGTGGATTTGTCCTTAATTGATAATGGGTTGAAGTCAGCTAATCCATTGCACCCACAATGGGGCCACCCTCTATGTTGGGGGTTTGGGGCGGAGTCACGGTCAGGGTCAACATATCCACCCAAAACACACAAAGTACTACCTTGGAAGAAGACCATGTGACTTGCATTCCAATGTTTCTGCAATGAAATTATTGTGTAGACATGATTACAGCAGACGATGTTGCGAGTTGAGAGAAATCTGTTTGCTAGACATACTTCGCAACACTGACTTACTGTATCTCAGCGGCTCTTGTAAAGGTGTAGTGTCTGATGTCCTCAGACTATGTTTGATCTTGGTCAAGCTCCAGTAGACCCAACAGATATTGTATGATGATAGATGATGTGGTGATGTTTTCCACTGTTGTACAGTCTAATGGCTGTGGATCTGGATAATGTTAATGTATTCGGCATGTGATCCATCTACAGGTTTAAATCTACAGGTCTTGACCACAGAAACCACTGCCATTTATTTTTGGTAGATTATACATAGAAGGGTTAAGTACTGTAGGAGTTCAAATCCCACAATCATGAAATAAACTTAACACGACCTATCTATCACATTTGATGAATCGATTACAATAGAGTTACCTGGTATCTGAACAGCAGAACCTTCATAACAAGGTAGTCAGATATCTGTTGCCATGAAATTCAAAAAACTGCACTTATGGAACAGTCCAAATATTATCACTTGAATAAATAGCATAATTAACATCATATAATAGATGACTCCTGAAAAAAGAAGTTTTAAGCATGATGTTTAATGAACCCACACATTAATTTAAAAATAATAAAATTGTGTACTTTAATGATTATTTTTGAAGCTAAAGTGTAGTGGGATGGAGCAGGAAAAAAGGGTTGATTTATGTGCTATGGATGTCTCTCTCTCTCTCTCTCTCTCTCTCTCTCTCGCTCTCTGAAACATGCACATACACTCATAATATTTAGTTCAAACATCTTTAGTTTTGATTAATGAACTCAATCTTGTGAAAAAATGTGTGAAAATTATTCCCCATTCTCCCAGAACCACTCCATCATGATTTGAGTCCTGGAGTAAGCCCATGCCATCAGGGAAGAAAAATGCATTCATGTGACAACATCGTACATTCAGTACACTCAGGTCATCAGCTGACTTCATTTTATTGCCACAAAACATTGCTGACCTGACCAACTGAAGCGACCCCAGATGATAACACTGCCTGCAGACGCACTACGCATGATGGCTGCATTGCTTCATGCGCTGCCCTTCTTACCCTGATGCATCACTCCTGTGTTTGAAATGTGAAAAAGTCTGAGGTTTGAATACATGTAACTATGTAATCATTGCATTTTCTTTATCAGCAATGACATAAGCAGGGTAGTGGGATGAAAAGGATGAGAATAACAGGTTGGCATGGGGATGTTTCCTATGTGTATATTTTCTTTGATGAGGTTAAAGGTGTAGACATGTCCCTATTGATTGGTATATCAATATATATTTCTTTAATGGTTTAAAATAGCACATTAAAGACTACTTTAAGGAAGATGCTTGTTCTTTTCAAGGGCTAAATTTTTCCGTAGCCCTCTGACTCACCAATACAGCCTTCACACTTACACTTTCCTTAACACTTCCTCTCACACCTGCCTGATGTACTTATCCTCTTATTTTCTCATTCTCTCTCCGTCTCATCAGGCCCCGCTTGCATTATAATGTTTTCTCTCTTTCTCTTTCCGTCTGTCTCATACACTTTTCATCACACTGAATACAATAATGTTCCTCTTCATCACATTTTTCGTACTGCCTCTTTAGGAAGAGTCTTTATCAGAGGTTTGCACATTGAATGAATTAAAAACGTGTCTGCCCGCACACAATCTGCTTTCGAACACACATACACACTCCAAATTCACACATAGTGAATGGATAATAGTGGTCCATTTGAAACTTGGCTGAAGTGCAGAAGAGAGAGATATCTTCTGGTAATTTAACCATGCTGGGATTGTGGGAGGAAAAAGATGAGGTCGGTGATTTTGATCAAGAGAAAGCAGAAGAAAGTGTTTCAAAAAAAGAACAAGAGAAAGATGGAGTGGTGCTGGAAATTGGCCTGTAGTCTTACATACAATGGAAAAAAGGAAGAAAAAAACAGACAAAGGCTGAGATGGAGAGATGCCCATGTGTGAATAGAGAAGAGAGAGACAACTTTGAAGTAATGCTGTAAGCGTCCACTGTCAGGAATCATGATCGGTTTATATTATTATATCTTCAGTCATCTCATTTACACACTAAGACGGGTGATCCCTAGCTCCCACAGAGTAAGGAGAGATGAGTAAACTAGGCTACAGTATGAGCAGAAAGACAGTGTAGATAACTAGAGATCGTGGGTGCATCCATACATCTTGCACGTCTCCACAGTGCTTTGGGAATGCAGGTCTCAAAAGGAAGAGCAGCATGGGACCTGGAGGTGTTATTCAGAGATGACGAATAAGGAACCAAGTGAGGTGTGTGTGTGTGTGTGTGTGTGTGTGTGTGTGTGTGTGTGTGTGTGTGTGTGTGTGTGTGTGTGTGTGTGTGTGAAGGAGGACCGAAATGGCTTAGCAGGAGACATGTCCACATGTGTGAACAGTTCTTAATTAAGGGTGTGGATGAGCCCTTTAGATTGACAGACTGTCACATGAGACATTTCTAGTCCAAACCAGTCATGCATGTGTGTTTGTGGACTGAGTGAGGCACCGTTCACACTCTCCCCCTCCCCCATCACACACACATACGCACACCTCAAATGCCTGTCATATCAATGTGAAGCAAACCTTCCCATGGGACTGACGCCTCATAGTGCAAACTGTAAGATAACAAAACGAACCCAGATCGAACCCATCAATCAAGAATTTCACACATGCACACATCCACTGTAATCATTAGATTCATTAAACCCCATCGGCCCAGTAAATTAAACCTGCTGAGAGGTTCCTGGATGCATGCCAAGACTCGAGCGCTCATTTACACGTTTGTAAACTAATACGGGGGGCTGCAGGACAGATCATTTTCGTGTGCTGGTAAGGGTGGAAACTGTGTGTGATGAGAAAGTCTATGTGGCAAAACAGAACAAGAGAACGGGTTCATTTTTCCCTATTCTGCCACATCATGCTACAGCTGGCAATCTTGTAATAATCACAGTGCCATCTATTGGTTAAGTAAAGATGTGCAGGTAAAATTTTTAAAATTTTTTTGGCTAGATACATGAGGGTAGATAAAGACATTGCCTTTCCAGGTGTGACAAGTTTACAGTTTTCAGTCACGTGAACTGAATTTAAAGCTTGATTTTTTTCTCCAAAATGCCATTACTGTGCAAAATTTTGATGTAAATATTGCTCAAAATGAGGAATTTTATTTCCCAGGCGAAAGTTTTTACAATTTGTGTGTGTTGGTTTTATTGTATGAGTCAATGCTACAGTTGCTTTATAGGGAAGTTATGCATTCATCTTTCCTTCATACCTGACTAGTTCCTGCCAATGTAATACATCCCCACAGCATGATGCTGCCACCACCATGTTTCACTGTAGGGATGGTATTGGCCAGGTGATGAATGATGCCTGGTTTTCTCCAGACATGACGCTTGGCATTCAGGCCAAGCAGTTCAATCTTTGTTTCATCAGACCAGAGAATTTTGTTTCTCATGGTCTGAGAGTCTTTTGGCAAACTCCACGCTGGCTGTCATGTGTCTTTTAGTGAGAAGTCTGGCCACTCTACCATACAGGCCTGATTGGTGGAGTGCTGCAGAGATGGTTGTTCGTTTGAAATGTTCTCCTTTCTCCACAGAGAAACACTCGAACTATTTCAGAGGGATCATTGTTTTTTTGGTCACCTCTTTGAGTAATGAACTTCTCCCCCAATTGCTCAGTTTGGCAAGGTGATCAACTCTAGGTCTAGTGTAGTCTAGTCCAACTCTAGTCCTGGAAGTTCCAAACTTCTTCCATTTATTAATGATTGAGGCCACTGTGCTTATCCAGACCTTCCATGGTACAGAAATTTTTCTGTACCCTTTCCCAGAACTGTGTCAATCCTGTCTTGGAGGTCTTCAGACAATTACTTGGACTTCATGGCTTGTTTTATTCTCTGACTTGCACTGTTAACTGTGGGCCTGTATAGGCAGGGGTGTGCCTTACTAAACCATGTCCAGTCAACTGAATTTACCTCAGGTGGACTTAAAATCAAGTTGTAGAAACATCTGATTTCCATGATCTCAATGGAAATAGAATGCACCTGAGCTAAATTTTGAGGGTCATTATAAAGGCTGTGAATACTTACGTACATGTGGCTTTTTTTTTTTTCTTTTCATTGTTCGCAGCTATCAGAAAATTGCAAGTTATCTGGATTAACTGGCAAAATTATTGAAGATTGTGGTTTCAATATCAATATGGAATACAATATGTATTTATTTCAGAACATGATAAAGGTGATATCGGTGATATCGTAGCACTAGTCTTATAGAAATTAGTGGGAAAATAGGGCCCTAAAGGCTGCTGTAAATTTTAAAAAGGTTGCTAATGTTAGTTTGCATACATAGGTCTTATTCTGGTGTCCCACAAAATGTGCACTTCTCACAGACCACTGAGCCACTTACTTAGAGGGATTTATAACACATAAACATGTGCTTACAAAAAGAAGTCTTAACTTTTGATTGTTAAAGGCCCATCTGAACCCAGCCTTGACCTATGACTGTCACAATCAGACATCTAGCTTCCCACTGTGCCAAAGTGGAGGCAGAGAGCAGGTGGTATGAGTCATGCCTCAGGTCAAATCCAGGACAAGAATGGGATGAGAGAAGATTATAGGATGTTGAGCTTGGTCTGTTCTCTGTTCAGGATGAAGTCTTTAAAAAAACAGCCTGTGCCATTTAAGGTGTTTTGGGGAAAAGTCTTTCATCCTGACACCATGGTTGCTGGTTCTCAATCTGGTCTCATTTCTTTTTCCCCTTAGACCGTTTAACAGACACCACCAAACAAAACCCTTATTTTCTGTCAGCACCAGTGATTTAAGGGCTAAATGCATGCGTCTATGCTGGTGAAACTCAGAACTGAGTAAAAACCTCAACTGTCTTCATTTTTTGTGTGTCTTGGCTTCAGGTCAGGATTCAGATTCCTTTTTTCCTTAAAAATGTCTTGAACTACCAATTGGCACAACAAAAAGTTGTGAAAAAAAATTTCCAGTTAAATCATTCTGGTATAAGTTGCTTAATGTGTCCATAGGATGCAGTTCCTGAAACTATCTATGATAATATTTTGGCAAACTCAAAGCTTTTCTTCACAAGATAAAGAATTCTTCTAAAGAAATTTTCATATGAGAAGGGTCAAATTATTATTGCTGCATCTAGCAAAAAAATAAACAAAAAAAGCATGAAATTACTGTAATATCTACTGTATATCTCATATAACCATATCTAATGTGTTTGCTATTTTTCTAATATATTTGTTTTGATTTTTCATTCTAATGATGGTTTGCTTCCCATCTTTTTCACATTTCTTTGGACTTCATATTGGGGGTTATCAGGAACATATTCCAAATGCCAAACATAAAACTGCACTCGAAATTTTATGTTCTTATTTGAAAGTGAAATAATGAGGGAATAACACGCCTGGCCATAAAACAGCTGAGCAGCCTTTTTGTTTTTGTCCTTTAAAGGGGGGAATAGTTAAAGTGCTACAATTCCTATACCTTTCACCAATTGTGGACGCAAGTACTCTGACTCTGGTGTCAGAGCCACTGGTGTCTTCAAAGGAATGAGCTTTTTAAAAAATATTATCTTTAGTTTACATCATCCATATGCAAAGATGTGCACTTTTAAAGACAAATCTAGACTTCTGTTTATTGATGGCACACCCATGCACAAACTCAAAAAAATATTTAGGACTAACAATTAAGATTTATGCATTTTGATTGCATATAAACTTTCCATCTATTTGGATTACATATTTTTAGCATAACCAAATTAATACACTTTATATGATTCTTATTTGTAAGTTATATGTAAATGAAAGAATGAGCAAGAATGAGATTTATGTATATCGGACCAATAAATCTAATTTGTTTTAAATTCATAATGAAGAGAATTATGTATCATTACATAATAAACCCAACTTACTTTAAATGTATTTATATAAAATATAATAATAATAAACTAAATTTAATAACATTAATATATTTTTTATTCCTCCCAAATCCCAATATACAATACAATACGCAATACAAAAACAACAGATCTGAATCTGAATCACCTCGTTTCATATTTTATTTATTACATTAATTTTATGCTTCAAGGCATATTTTAAGAATAACTACCAAAAACCAGATAACAAAAAACAAACAAACAAAAAAAAAGTAGCAAAACATACTAGCCAGTGCTAGAGACAGGTTTCCTCAAGAACTGTAATTAAAAAATGTGCAACTTAAGGTAGACAGATAAAACAAATAAACCTGCTAACAGCACTGCTTACATTACAATAACATTCAGAAGCCATAAGGATCAGTGGTGTCTCTGCACTAAATGCATAAATGAGTCCAAAAAGCATCACATCCATGTGTGAAGGTTTCGCAGAACTCCAAACCCTCAAGTATCACACCAACATCTGTAGGTTAATCTCCAGGTCCAGCACCCACTGCCCGAATGACACATAGTAGATGGCCACGGTCGTCTGTGCAATTCCAGACTCACCCTTTGAATTTTCACAGTCCTGGAGGATAAATAAAGAGAATGAGTTGTCAATACCAATACCAGCCACAGTGATATTCATATATTCTAAAGCCATTAGAATTTATTTTAACCCCCGGCTAAGATGTTAAGGGTCTCTTGGACACTTCTACTAGACATTAGGACATCCCTATATGTTAGAATTAGTAATACATCTAATATTGGCCAATGAGAAAAATGCTAAGTTGCTAAAGTTAGCTTATATTTATTAGTGCCATGTGCAAGCTAGCTAGCGGACTAAAAAACATTTATAGTCATTGCATTGATATTAGTGTAATACGATATCAACAACAATAAAAATATATTTACAGACATATGTGGGATGCCTACAGATGCAACTTACCTTAAAATGAGGTCACAATCCAGCTTGCTCCAGTGCAAAATGTTAATTAAAGTGTTGCTTCACCTATCACCCTCTACCGACTGGAATGTGGAACAGCTTCATTTCAGCTTCGAAACTATTCCATTTGGAAGATTTGTATGTAAATCACTCACTCACCCACTCATCATCTATACCGCTTAATCCTGTATTCAGGGTCACGGGGGGCCTGGAGCCTATCCCAGGAGACTTAGGGCACAAGGCGGGGTACATCCAATCCACCGCAGGGCACACACACACTCGTTCACTCACTACAGCAAATTTGGGAATGCCAAATGCAAAATTTGGACTGTGAGAGGAAACCGGAGGAAACCCTCCAAGCATGGGGAGAACATGCAAACTCCATGCACACAGATACGGGAATCGGACCTGGCCGGGAATCAAACCTGGACCCTGGAGGTGCAAGGCGAACCACTACACCACTGTGCCGTCTGTATGTAAATCAATCTCATACAATTTAACTAATTAGATCTTGTTCCGCAAACATTTAAACTAAATTCATACTTTTTAACTGATTAAATTAAATAGTTTTCATAATTAACAAATTTTAATTAATTGTAAGTAATCTTAATAATAAACTACGCCATGATTAATTTTTTTTAGTGCAGCTATGAAATATGATTGTCACACTGAGGCGCATGCTTACCTGGTAGCGGAGTCACCACTGCAGGCAAGAATCAGGGCCTGGTTTTAGAGATGCTTGTCCTTCATTAGTGTTTTAAGTTTTCTGTCTGTGCATATGGTTTGTCTCCATTTTACATTAATAACCTTTTGCTAAGTGAACTCAAGTTTTTCCAAATTGTAAAAGTTACAAACACTGCACTTTACAACGTTATTCCCACATTACAACAATTACAGAGATTGGTCTGCCAATTGGAGTGGATGTTTTCCCTAAATTTATTACATTTATATGTTATGCGAAGATAAATTTTTGTTTAAGTTGAGTTGACTAATCTTCGGCCAATGCTATTTTGACTGTTTGATTTATATATTGTTCACCAGTCTCTGCAAACCTCATTCTGACACTAACAAAAAATGCTCAAATCATATTTACCAGCAATCATGTTAGGCAACAAAAACAACAGCAGAAAACTAGTTAATAAAAGAACAGATTTTATTAAACCTTTTTTGTTATAAATACATAATTATATTAAACACTTTTAAATAAGTTTTATAAGCACCCTCAATTTCCAATTCAGCTTACAAACATATAAATACTCTGCACTTAAGGCTTATCAAAATGAGCTCAAAAAATCTTACACCACAAATCTACCTCTTCTGAAGTGCAATTGAAGCGTCATTTTGCAACGTGGCGCTATTAATCTTCAAACCTGGTGTCGTTCCAGAAACAGCACCAGGGCGTGCAATAAGTCCCAGTCCCACTAGCTCTTAGAACTGAATTTCAGTGAAATCAGTCAAGTTCGACACTTCCGAAGCAAATAAATGGAGTCGCTTAACCTTTCTCATGAATTCAACTTTGGTGAACTGTTGCATGTGAAATCAGATCATGGCTCAATCACTGTTTCATTTGTAATGCAGTTGCTTTCTAAAGGAGGCAGTACTTTGTAAAGCACTGTAGAGAGTCCACAAGTGGACAACGCTAAGGCATGAGATTGGACACATTACTTCTAGACCCGACTACAAAGTATGCATAGTACACAGGATATCTGAAGGCTGGCAATGATGCTATCAAGGTTTACTTTCAGTGGTTGTGCAGCTTGCTAGCAACCATCTTGGGCAAGCACGAAGTTTTGTATATACAGTATGTGGGATATGATTTATCTTCAGTAATTGCTTTCTCCTGGTCAGGCTTGTACAATATTTGTAGATTTCCATAGAAACATTGGGCATGAGGTGGGGACAGACCCTAGATGGTACAAAACTTTCTTTAATGTTTAATTACATTGAAAAAAATTAATTACATTGACAAAGCTGAGACACATTCGTCAAAGTTAGCTGACTAAACACTAACTAATTCAAAACTGTCACCATACTTCCAAGTCCACCCAGGACTCACTAATTTCACAAGGAGACTCAAAGTGCAAATTTTCAGTGTGACTGCAGCCTAACTAATCTAAATAGCAATGTGTGAATGCAGTCATTGAGGCTTTTGCAAAAAAATAAAATAATAAAATAAATCTTTAGTGTATTTCTTTATAGAATTATTATTGGAGCCATACCATGCATGGTTTACATGGAATGCTTTGCTTTGGGCTTTAGGTAATCCGGTTCAATAGACTGATATGATAATGGGTGAATATGCATATATTGGGTTATAAGCATCTACATGATCTCTGTTTGGTCTACAGTCTTGCTGTGTATAGCAGTGGGTGTGTGCCTGCAATTGGGAACAGTGATTCAGCAGTTTCCGTTGCTGCGCCATACGCTGTTTGTGCTGGTGAACAGAAGCTGACGTTATGCCGTCTGCTCAGTGGAAACCTCTGTGTTAGTGAAGCACTCGTTCCAGTGCCATATTGTGTTCGCTGATGAAGCTCTGATGGCTAGCTGTCTGTCCGTTAATCTGTCAGGAACTACCAAGCAGTGTATCGCTGCAGAAGCGCTCGACAGGATTTACTGATGTTGCAACAATGTTAATATACTGTACATGGGTCAAAGACAGAATGGTTTTAAAAAACTGAAAACTTCGGGAAAAATTGGGAGTTATGGATATAAACTATTCTACAGTTGTTAATTCAACTTTTGTAACTATTTGTTTTATTTAACATTTTGATAATGTCTACCGTTATGCTGAATCACTACTTTGCAGTTTAGAACTGCATTTGTCATTTTAAAGGCTTTTTTACATTAGAGAAATAAGACTGGAATGATGTTAAAGGATATTAGTCATTTTTTGAAAAACTAACATGAAGAAAATGCCAAAAATACACACCAGGTCTTTGACCCATATACACACCTGCAGCACATGGCAGGTCTCTGTGTACATTTACATTTTGTGTGTTTACTCTAGGCTTTCCTTATTGTGTATTTGCCTTTCTGTAGCTGCGAGATGTAGATTTTGGTTTTGCTGCCATCTGTCCTTTTGAACCACACTTCCCCTGCACTGACTGCTGTTATTACAGCCCTGAGAGAGAGAGAAAAAGAGAGACAGGAGAGATGAAAGAGTTAACTATAACAATTCCATTTACTAGGACAGCTTAATGTGCATACAAAGTCTCACCTAAATCTGTAAAGTCAAGGATATCAATAACATTGAATTGTTTAAAGAAATACTTAATAAACCTAATAAATATCTACAACATGCGTAGCCTCTGTGTGTTCACAACAGACATGAATTGCTTATCGAAATGCTGATAAACTAACAGTAAGTAATACAGTAATCATACAGATTTAATGCTCCTTACACCAATATCTCACCTATGCAAAGTCAGTGAGGTTTCGCGCAGTAGCCACAAGTATGGTTCATCGCAATTCAGCGCAAGTTTTGGCGTAATGATTACATTTCCAATCTTTCCACGTGTTAATTTTTTTGCCAGTCCTCACGAAAGCTCATGGTCCCTGTGGTACCTTGTGAAATGGCAGGTCATCATTCGCAGTGGCTAACACCGCCTCTTACCGCAAGTCAAACAGCATAGGTGAGACAGGGGTGTTACAGATTTGGAATACTAAATGCAATACATTTGATTAAAGAATTCATGAAACAATTGTTCATTGTTATTTTTATTTTATTTTTTTACGGCGTTTAACTACTGCAATTTTACATCGACTACCTCCGTTATATTGAAGTTTTGTCAAACTCTTTTCCTCTACTTGTTCATGGTATATATAGGCACATAAAGGTTAGGCTGAAAAATGTTGGAGTGTTCCCTTAAATAGATTTGTGAGGAAAAATAAGTGAGGGAAAGAAAGCGAGAGAGGGAGCGAGAGTGTGTAGTGGGAATACTGACTGTGCTGGGCTTTCATCATTGACTTCCAATAGAACAGTGTTGCCCTTTGAGAATCTCTCTCCCTCATAAAACAGAGTGCCTCCTTCACAGCGCACTGACAACTGACGACCTGCGTGAGAGAGAGAGAGAGAGAGAGAGAGAGAGAGAGAGAGACATACGAATTGACAAGTTTGCAAAGATGAATTAGGAGAATAACAACATGTGTCAGTGTATAATAGTCTTGCCATCACACAAGCACCTTCATTTCTGACAGCTTGAGCATTTTGAACTTAGTGCTGGCATTTGTGTTTGTGTGCACGTGTGTGCCCGCACTGTTCATTTTTACACCTTAAGGTAAATGTAAGACCTTAAAAGTTGTATTGCTGAGGTCAAAGCAAAGTCTTAAAAGTTCTCTTCTTGGTTGAGATCAAGAATACCAAGTATTATGTAGAACACTGAAACTATAAACTATTTATTTATCATGGTGAATGTTTCTTGTGTATTCACTTATTCTAATAGCAACACGGCAATGTTTTACACAAAAGGCCAGTGTTATTTAAGCCCTTTTGAGCTACATTTGAGTTACACAGTTCTAGATAGCCAGTTAATGTGGGTCAGTCCATAGGTTCAACTAGAATGCTCATTTTGTCTTTATGCAGGCAAGGTTAAAAATATTGTTGCATGAAGGGAGAAAGAAAGGAAGGACAGAAAAACATAAAAAGCAGAAAGAAAGGTGGAAACATCAGAACGAGAAAAAAAACAAATAGGGAGAAAGACAAAAGACAGAGAGGGAAAAAACAAAGAGAAAATAAAAAACAGAGGTAGAGAGGAAAAATATACATAGAATAAAGAGAGAAATCGTGAGAAAGTGAAATATGCAGGAAAATTAAAATTAGGCAAGAAAAGGGAAAAGAAAGGAAAGAGTGAAAAAAAAGTATGAAAGGTTGAGAGGACGAAAAAGTAAAAAAAAAAAAGAAAGAAAGAATAAAGGCTGTAAAGAGAGAAATCATTGATTTTTTTTATGAAAATAGAAAGAAAATGAGATTAAGAAAGAAAAACATTAAAGGGGAAGAAAAAACAAATGTAACAAAGATTAAGAAGTAGAGAGTAAAAATAAGCAATGAATGAAGAACAAGCAAGAGAACAACAAATAGGAAGAAAGAAAAATGAGTAACAGTAAGCAAGCAACAACTTGTAAGTAAAAGCAAGAGAACAAACAAAAGGACGAAAAAAGGGAAGGGAAGAAAGAAGAGCACCTGCTCTGGGGGTTTTGTGTTTGAGCATTTAGTTTAGCAGGGTGTGTGAGAGAGAGTGCAGATGTTCCTGCAATGATGCTGCTCTGCACTCATCCCACCACCACTCACACTTCTGCTATACTGCCTCAGGCTCGTTCCAGATGATGGTTTAATATATACACTCTGCACCAGCTGTAACAGTTTATTTGCTTTAGAGGACAAATCCTGTAACGCATGCACTCACTCGCAATCTATCCTCAGAGGTAATTAAGCTTTAATAATAAGCATAATGAATGATATATATATATATATATATATATATATATATATAAATAAATAAAACGTTTAATACCTATATATATATATCTGCACAAATTAAGGTATTACAGTTGGGCAAGAAGAGCAGAACAGAACAAGAAACACAGGAGGGAAGCAGAGAGTCTTAATTCCAGCTATAACATACATTGAGCCTTTCTGGAGAAGCAAATTATGGTTGAAAGCTTCTTGACTCATAGCGAGGGCTTTGATAAGGATCGACTTAATCCGCGAGTAATGAATTAGAGGCTGTCGGAGACGTGATGCAGTTCAGAGCTCGTTAGTGATGAGGCAGTTTATTACGCTTTTTACGGGCGTCTCTTGCAAGTGACCTCTGACTGAGAAACAGACAGCTGACTTATACACCACATTGTAGGGCGAAGAGCGTTTGAGAGAGAGAGAGAGAGAAAGAGAGAGAGAAACAGACAGACAAACTTCTAGAGATTAGGTTAGACACAGGGCACACCTATCACACAACCACAGACACATGCATCGATTAACTGTCAAGCAACACACACTCGGACTTACTGTCTGACTTCTTCTTCAAGGGGATTAGTGCTGCTTTAGCCTGGAGATAATGGCAAAAACACTGCGATCAAAATTCCATTTTGCATCTCAGCACGCAGAAACACACACACACACACACACACACACACACACACACACACACACACACACACACACAGGACAGAAATATTCATTAAATGTTTTGTGATAATGGATGATTGGACAGGTGGTGACAGTTAACTACCTTCTTGATGGCTGTCCAGTCTTCCAGTATGTCAATGTCCCTCAGCATGTACACTATGTAGGGTCCTGAAAAAGAGAGAGAGAGAGAGAGAGAGACTATGGGATGGACATATATACTATGGGATGGATGAGGTAATGAAAAAGGGATGGGTATGTGCAAATGAGCATAAAGGTGGGTAATATGGTAAACATGTTCATGTCCTGATACTTGATATTTTTACAATACTCAAGGTTCATCACAGTATAAATTTTGCTACCAAACCCCATAAAAATTCTTCACAAAAACTTTCATCATGGTAACATGTCTCAATACCGATTATCAATGTTATCATATGGCCCACCTTTACCAACGTACGGCGTGATGGATGTTACCTGACACTAGTGCTGGCTTTTTCTTCCTGTCCAGCTGGCTTAGGTGAGTTCTCTTCTTACACTTCTTCATCCTTACTTCATCACTCCACCACTCTGAGAAAACCAAGAGAGAGGATTATTTCTTAAGGACACGTCTCTTTGTCTTTTTTTTTTTTTCAAACACTTTATAGTGTGTGTGGACACCTGAGGTGATGTCTACACTCTGCTTGTCCTCCTCCAGTCTGCGGATCTTTTCCAGCAGCTCGTTCTTCATGGTGTCGAACAGCAGGATCCTCTCACTCTGAGCAACCAAACATACACAAAATTTAGACATGACCATCACTCAAACCATCCATGCTCCCAGGGTAATCGTGTGTTTGTGTGTGCACATGTGCAAGTTGTGTGCTTCCTGAATTGTGATACCTCCAGATGTTGTTTGGCACCCTGTATCTCGCACTCATGCTTGTGTTTGATCACCTGAAGACACAGCTCTTTGTAAACACCTACGGAGAACAACTCACAGTGAGTATAAATCTGCTCCAAGAACAGCTAATCAGAGTCTAAGCCAGAATGGGAATTGCCAGTGACTGAGAAAACAGAGGAGCAGTTATGGTGACCGAATCGGTATGAACAGACACACAAGAAGTGCTTGGTTTAACTCTACTTCAGCGTCTGACCAGGTATTTGAGGAAGCAGCTTACATTAACCGCAACATCATTTCTAACAAGAAAGGCTCGGTAATAAAGGATTTTTGAATTTGGTCAAAAATAAGTAAAAAAAAAAATCCACTCCACGATGAAGTTAAAATTATGTAAATTTCCCTCAACCAATCACAGGAGACTCTGAGCATGAGGCGGGGCATGCGCACACATTTTAATTTTATTCCACAGATAAAGTCAGTGTACGTTTCAACAGTTAATCCTACACACCACTGAGCCAGTTAGCTTATTTATTTATCATACACCTCATACATTTTTACATAGCTGCTGATTTATTATTACCTGCTACCTGAGTGCGTAGCTGCATGTTTTTCTGAAGCGTGGCCAGCGGCTCTCTGTACTCTCCTGCTTTCCCTGTCAGCACCTCGTCCAGCTTCACTTTCACCTGGTCCAACCTCTCACGAAATAACCTACACGCAACAAAGGGGAACAGAGGTGAGTAACCAGGGGCAGAGAGGGCAGTGAAATTGGGTTAGACATGGCCATGTGTGCACATTACTGTGAGAAACTTCATTACTGCATGCTTTTGCTGCTGAATATAGTCAAGTTAGAAAGTCTAGACCACTGACAAATTGTTCCACAGAAAGGAAAGGACATCACTCAGTGTGGATGTTAAAGTGGTTGCAAAACTAGTAGTGTCATACTGTCTGATTTCACCAGTTTAATTTACTTCATTGGCTCCCATTCGGATGCCATTATTACAACGGTTTGTTGTAAATTATTATTATTATACATTATTATTACTATTAATATACTCTATATAATTATTTTTACACACTATTTGCTTTATTAAAACCAAGAGAAACAAACCAGTTCCAACATGACCATGTTCTTGTGCACAAAATGAGCACCATGAAGATATGATCTGACAAAGTTAAAAGATTTCAAGTGACCTCAACCCGACTGAACACCTTTGGGATGAACTACAACGCAGACTCTCACCCAGACCTCCTCATCCAAGACTTCACTAGGGTTGCAAAATTACTTTTTTTTACTGATTAATATTACAATCAATAATTAATTACTTATTGGATCTCAGAGGAATGGAAGATAAGTGTATTGGTTACTGATATTTTAAAGAACAAGGGACATGTGCAGAGCTGTGGCAACTACAGAGGAATAAAGCTAATGAGCCATGCAATGAAGCTGTGGGAAAGAGTAGTGGAAGCTGGGTTAAGGGCAGAGGTGAGCATTTGTGAGCAGTAATATGGTTTTATGCCTAGAAAGAATACAACAGATGCAGTATTTGCTTTGAGGATGCTGATGGGGAAGTAAATTGATGTAGATGTGACAGAAGAGTTCAAGGTGGAGATAGGGCTGCATCAAGGATCGGCTCTGAGCCCCTTCTTGTTTGCTCTGGTGATGGACAGGATGACAGATGAGGTTAGTTTAGTCCAGTTTCCATGGACTATGATGTTTGCAGATGACCATTGAACAGGTGGAGGAAAATCTAGAGAGGTGGAGTTATGCTCTGGAAAGGAATGAAGTTTAGTTGCAGCAAGACAAAATACATGTGTGTGATAGATGAGAAGGACCCAAGTGGAACACTGAGGCTACAGGGAGCAGAGGTAAAGAAGGTGCAAGAATTTAAGTGGCCGGTGTGTTGTGTGGTAGAGTATCAGCGAGAATTAACGGCAAGGTGTTTAAGGCAGTGGTGAGACCAGCGATGCTCTACGGCATAAAGACAGTGGGACCGAAGAAAAGACAGGAGGCAGAGTTGGAGGTAGTAGAGATGAAGATCTTGAGGTTCACTTCAGGAGTGACAAGGATGGATAGGATCAAGAATGAGTCCATTAGAAGAACAACCCATGGTAGATGTTTTGGAGATAAAGTCAGAGAAGACAGACTGAGGTGGTTTGCACATGTTCTGAGGAGAGATTGTGAATATATCGGTAGAAGGATCTTGAGATTAGAACTGCCAGGCAGGAGGTCTAGAGGAAGACCAAAGCTAGCTAAAATTTATGGATAAAGTGAAAGAGGACATGAAGTAAATTGGTGAGAGAGAAGAGGATGCAGAGGATGGGATTAGATAGAGGCAAATGATTCACTGTGATGACCCCTGAAAGGGAACAGCCAAAAGACAAAGTAGAAAAAGAATCAATTACTTATTTTGTATCACTCAAAATAAAATAAAAATGTTGTGTACTGTGGAAAACTAGGCAGGCAACTAGGCACTAGTTTTTCTGAAGTAGACAGAGGGTTTTTATTTATTTATTTATTTATTTATTTATGAGAACTGTAAATATATATACTTTTAATGAATAATAATATTGGTAAATTGCTAGAAAATAAGAACTATTAACATTGTTATTCTGATCATGTATATTTCCGCCTCCTTTATGAATCGTCTTTAGGCCTTGGTCTGAAAGAGAGTTTATGTATGATTATGATTTTCTGTTAGTGTCTAAAGATAGAGAAGGTCAACCTCACGCCCCACAGCCACCTAAACAGCTGCTAAAAGTCAACCAGATACAACAGTGAGTACAATAATGATCGATTGGAAGTGCGTTCTCCCTTTCATCCGGAGATAGATTCCCAGGTGGTAGCATCTGTAGCCGAGTTCTATTAGCTGTTCTTCCTTGGGGCAAGGGTTGGCATACCTGCACTTTCACATTACTTATGGAGACACCAGCCAATCACAGGCATCTAGGAGCTCAACAGCTCTTTCCGCCGAGTGTGTTACACCATCACTCACTCATGTTGTGAGTAGCAGTTTGAAAAGGTTGGCAGGTGTCACATGAATCACATGACAGTCTTTCCCCTTCGTGGTTGATGGCTGACCAGGTTGGGGCGGTGGGGTGTAATAAAAAAATGGGGAAAATAGAGTGAAAGAATAAAAGAAAACAGATAATGTGCTGGTATAATGCACCAAATGTGACTGACTGGATCCACCTGGGACACTTCACCACCATATCAGCAGAGGTCCTGCTTCCACTTAATATTCACCACCACTTCTTCACTCATCATTACTTTCTGTTTACAAACTATATAAAGCTAATTTAAATTGGTAATCTTGCCCACATTTCTGTTTGAGTCTTTGATCCTTCATGATCTTACTACTTACTTTATAGTGCTCTTCATTACAGCCTGGCAGATAATGATATTGGGAATATGGCTCTAACAGAGAATGAGTAACCAGTTCGATTAAAGAAGTTTTTGCTTTAATTTATTTCTGTCAATAAATGCATTATAGACTGTTGTCTTCAACAACCACAAGGTCATATATTTAAATCCCGAATTGTTCAAGTAGTGTCTCATGGTCCTGAATACACAATCAAAGTCTTACTTTTCTTTGAGTTCCAGGAACTGCTTCTCCAAATCAGACATCTCATCCAGACACTCCATTCTCCTCCTTTCACAATCTTCATCATCAATCTCTATGAGAAGATTACACAAACACTCAACTGTGATAATCTGATCCATCATTGTGTGACATGATTATAATATGATATTAACTCAGTAAAGATTCTCAGTCAGTTTAAAGATGATTAACAGAGCTGGTGATAAATGCTTTGATAAGCACACCTGAACTCTCTTCTTCTTCCTCCTCCTCTTCCTCTGCTTCAGTCTCCTCTAGGTCACTCTCTCTCTCCTCTCCACTCTCCTCCATTGTCTCTTCTGCCTCTCCCCCCTCCCGCTCCCTCTCCTCCTCTGTCTCTCCGTTAGCATGAGGCACCTCCGAGTCAGGCTCTGTTTCCATCTCTTCCTCTGCTTCACGCGGAGCAGGCTGGGCTGGCATCGCCGCTGCACACGCCCTCGATTGACTGAGGATTAAAAGAGGAAAATATATAAGTAGCATAAAGGCATATATGCTTTTATGATAAGTACACATTAACTACAAGGTGTTCGAAAGTCTACATACACAGAGAAAATTACACAATTTATGCAATTACATGCATAACACCAGAAGAATGCGAGAGACAACTTGGTGTGTGTGTGTGTGTTTGCAAAGAAAAGGTTACATTTTGGTGAAAAGTATTAATTTCCACCATGGATGAAGACCTTCGAGACACCTTCTACAATCAAGCTGCAGTCCCATTAGGCAAAGTGATATTAAAGCTGCTACCCCATTTATGAAAACACATGAATTTACTCCCACGACTGTATGGAAGTATGTATACAGTACTGTACAGTAAAAAAAGCTCTATACAGCATTTCTATTCATTTTTTTCTGTGCTGTGCTTGCCTTGCATATTTAAAATTAATTTAGCATAATAAAAAAACATTCCTGTTGTATTTTTTTTAGTTCGATTTTCATCTTTTGGCTTTATAATATATTACACCACAGTGCTGTCAAATGCTCAATTCCTACTGGTCAGAAGGTGTTAATCGTTATTATACATACAGTAATGTGATTGGTCGAGGATGGAGGGCTTTGTGATTACCCAGTAACATGACATTGGACAACCATGTCCAGTCACTGTCACCAGTTCACCGGTTTTTGTTCCTTGTAGAACTTTTAGTAGTTACTGTCCCCTGCGGACAGAACATCCCAAAAGGGCTGCAGTTTTGGTGTTGCTTTGACCCAGTCCTCTAGCTAGCACAAGTTCGGCTCTTGTGCCTCATCGACAAAACGTTCAATTGCTCCCTAATATATCCAACATTATTTACTTCACCTGTCAGTGGTCATAATGTTATGGCTGTTCAGTGTAGGTATATGTGTAAATATTAAAGCTGTACCTATTCCACTACTTTTCAACAAGACTTATGCTGCTAGTATTCCACTAGTCAAGCAATTTAAGCATCAAGAATGATTTTAACTTTTTTCTCAGTTGAATATGGATAAAGTGTTTTTTTTTTTTTTTTTACAAATTAGCTTCTTGACAAAGAACAGGACAAGGTATTTGATGAGTTTGTTAAGAGTGGCCGGACTAGAAAAAAAGGAAATGAGGGAGATCAGCACCAGGAGGTGGCAGTAATGCAGTATTGTGGCTGCCAACTACCGGTAAATGCCAAGGAGAAGAAGTAGTAGTAGTAGAAAAAAAGAAGAATCAGTTTCTAATATGTAAAAAAGTAGTCATGGATGTTGTGGTCCATTATGTGAATCTTTTTTCTTTTTCTAGCTTTAGCTGAAGCTCCAGGTATTTCCTCATCCACCATATAAAATGATAATTTTTAACAAAAAGTATTCATTCTGCTGGTTATTATCTTATTAAACCTGGGCAATTCTCAACATTCTTCTTTTTCAATCGATTGATACTGGTATGATCTTCAATTGTTGTTTTTTTCCCACAGCTTTGAAGTTCCAGCCGTTTCCTCATCATATCAAAAAGCAATTTCAAGCCAAAATTATTTATTTTGATGGTTGATGTTTATTAAGATAATCTTACAAAACCAGTCCAATAGTAAGAATGGTACTTGGAGTGTTGAATACAGGGACTGGAAATCTAACTGTCAAAGTGGCTCTAATGTTTGGCACACAACAACTCAAGAGAACTCTTATGAACTTAGTTGATTCTTCACAGACCTGAATAGTCTTTTCTGTCTTTGATGATCTGATTAGATTTTTTTTTTTATCTGAATTCAAGGACTCATATGGAAAACGCTTATGCAGCATTAATGTAAAATTGCTGGATTGTTGATTTTATTAAAAAGCTAATGGGCTTCTTATAGCCTTCTACAAATGCCAGCATTTCACTAACAAGTAATAATCAATAAACCCCTGCTTATTTCCTCATCACCTCAGGGCAGCTTTGTCTGACTGACCTCGTGGCCTCCATTAATGCAGGTTTTGCCCTTAGTAGCAGCAACCCTTTGACAAGCCTAAATGCCCTAATTGTTTGGTGTGATGTGTTTTGTACCCTTCGGCCCCTCCAGTTCCGCATTGAAAAGACTTCACATTAAGAATGTATTGAAAGATGGCCCATTAGAAGGTACTCGGAAACATGCTGCTGTTTAGATTTACTCCTTATGTCCGTGTTTAGAAGCAGCAGACGTGTAGCTTTGTGTTTGTCATTCACCTAAACTCGCCGAGAAACCCGAGCCCCTGGAGGCTGCAGCGGTGTGCTCACAGCTCCAAAAGCGCTCGACTCGGAATAACGGCGTCATTAACTGCACCCCAAAGCCTTACCTCAACCCCGGTTTATGTTCAAGTCGCTCTGCAGAGGAATTATTTGCTCCTGAAGATTTCTATCAACTGGGACAACTTCGACTTCCTCAGGATTTGCGCTGCTCGCTTTCGTCGTCGTCGCCGTTTCCGCGCCGGCCAATCAGAGAGCACGTTACAAACCACGCGGTCCAATAGGATGACGAGAACTGCAAATCGCTGACTCATCGATAGAAAGTGAAACCCAGAAGCGTCCAATAGGGATGTGAATGAGAACGCTGAACAAAGCACTAACAACAGGAGTGGAATTTCATGGAATGGGAATTTCCGCCATGAGACCACGTGACGTTTAATAGTCGCCTGCATGATCTCATGAATTATGAAGTAGTTGAATTTCTAAAACACGCCACACATCGCATAATTCTACTCGATAATGTTTTATTATTGCGTTATAATTTATTTATATTTACTTAGGGGTATAATTCTGCTTTTTGTTGTGAGTTTATCAAAAGTTCCTTAAAAGCTTTATGCTGCAGTGCTGTCTCTTCAGACATTTATTTTATTTATTATTTTTTTTACAGAAAGCACAACTACCAATATGAAATGTTATTCATTATATTATATTCTTTGTTCATCTTTAGCTATACAGTGTGTAAAAAAATTTGCGGACACCGTCAGGACTGTAACACCCGTACAGTATGTGCTTATAAACATCCCATTCCATAGTTAGTCCCCATTTGCTATTATAATACCTCCCCCAGTCTTCTGGGAAGGCGTTCCACTAGATGAGTCAGCAGTTCCAGTTTATTCCAAAACTGTTCAGAGCTCCGTTACTACAGGACATTCAAGTTCTTCAAAAGTTATTCAACTTTGTGGCAACAGTTTTGAAAGAGCAACATATATTGTGTGTGATGGCCATGTGGCCCTTCATTGGCCTCAGTGTGTTAAGGCTCTGAGTGACTGATCAGAAGGTCAACGGTTCAAGCCCCAACTCCACCGGGTTGCACCTGTTGGGCTCTTAATCAAGGCCCTTAACCCTGTCTGCTCCAGGGGCACAGAATAATGGCTAACCCTGTTCTTTGTCCCCAGCCTACTAACAAATCTGGGATATGCGAAGAAGGTGTGGCCTGACTCATTATTTCCTAACAAGCTGAATTTGCATTTTGGTACCTTTTACCCACTCACTCGTCTATATCATTTTATCCTGTATGCAGGGTCAAGGGAGGCCTACCCCAGGAGACTTAGTGCACGAGGTGTGTTAGACTCTGGACGGACACCCTGCTCATTCGCACACTATGGGCAATTTGGGAGCACCAATTAGCCTGATCTGCATGACTGTGGGAGGAAACCAGATGAAACTAAGCCATTTAACTTTTCAATATTCAACTGACTACAGTTTATAGCTACTACAGTACTGAAATGTTTTTTGGACAGATGAAACCAAGATTAATCAGAATGATTTTAGTAGTATAGAAAATAAAGGAAGGGCTAATGATGAGCTTTACTTTCTGTTCAGATTCATTCAAATGTTGCAATTATGATGATACTTTATAGCACGCATGATTATTCTTAATGACAAACAGACCACCAAATCAAAGAGCTTCTTATAACAAAGAAATGGAATGAGTCGATTCTGTGACCTCAACCCTACTGAGCAGGCATTTCACTTACTGACAACAGAATCAGCAATAGAAGCTTTCTGCAGTGAGGCCTCCAGGGAGGAAAATTGGAATTCAGCTGGTCATTGACAGCAAAGGATTTCCTTGCATGCATTAAAAATCCTCTTTTCTATTAGTTTGTTTGTAAAAAAAAAAAAAAAAAAAAAATAGGGACTTTCTAAACTGGAAGGGGTAGCTCCGTTGTTAGGGCATCATACTACTGACCGAAAAGTCCCAGGTTGATCCAAGTTTAAACAAGCTAATGCATTTTTTTTTAATAAACCCTTGAATTAAAGCTGAAAGTCTACACTTCAATCACAAGAATTTTGCTTAATTTTAAATATGTTGTAATTGTTTACAGAATTATGAAATTGTGAAACTATCTAATGATTCTTGTGGCCCTGACTGTATGTGCATTATTATTCAAATTGTTCATGTTGGATAAATTCACTGTTTCCAGAGAATATTATGCAAGCACAGCAGGTTTTCCTGTTTAACTGGTTACATTCCAAAGACAATTCCTGAGAATCTCAGCCTCTTTCTCAAGTAAAGATACACTGAGTCTTGTGCAAAATCTGAGTGAACTGCTGTCACATCTTTATTTTTAAAAGTTATGCGAATGTGTTCATAAGAAATGAAACTTCACACATTGTAAGGCAGAATATGGTATTTTACAATGTTTTTTTTTATTAAACTTGCATAAAGTATAACAAACCCAGGAAACAATTTAAACAAGTTTATTGCTACATTTTCTCAATTTCCCCTACCCCACCTTCAATCACAGATTATTGTCAGATGCTTAAATTTTATCAAAGGCATCATTTGTCTTATTAAATTTAGTTCATGATATTAGCATATTCTGTGTGCTGTTGTATGAAAAGAAAACAACAATCGTTTTATCTAATACAAAAAAAGGACAGATCCATTTTATTTTATGCACATCTATAAAGTACTGTTTTGAAATCGTATTCAACTTTCCAATGTATTCAACGTATTATTTAAATGCTGAGTTGAAATTGATCCTTTATATAAATATTTCTCAAATGAATGCCTCCATTTTATTTGGCTTGCGTAACATAGTTCATGTACTAAGGCAACGTCTGGTATAGAAAAGGGTATTTTTACCAGAGTGTTGAATGGAAAATGGAGGATACACAATGCAGAAGGAACAAATATGAGGTGGTGTTAGAGGAAAACCCTCACTTGCTTTTGACTTTGTTTTTGTCATTACAAGATAAAGTTTAAAAAGCTGTGCAGTTGTTTGTGTATGTTAAATTAATGTGAAAAATGGGGGCCAGGAAGTAAAGCAGTTGGCCACTAAATCCACTTACAGACATGAGATATGCAAATAGCCCTATTATTGTTGTGTTTGATCAGCTGTGAAAAAGAACCAGATGCTTTCTGGGTAGGATGATTTACCATATTCAAACAAAAACATGAATTTAAATCTTATGAACTGGCAGGCTTTGTGGCATACCGCGCAACCCTCCAGCATGCCTTCATCTCCCTCTGTTCTCCACATGCCATCGCACACATCTGTGTGTTAGAGGGCCTAATAACCACAGCTGTGATGTGTGCTATATGTTCCCACTGATCCATGAGGGAGGTGATGCCCAGCTGTCTGCACGTGTTTGTATAAACGTGTTTCTATGTACGTGGCTTTATACGTCTCAAAAAATAGCCAGTTTTCCAACCTTAATCCACCTAGGTCTAACCCGGGTCACTCAGATCTACATTATCACTCCCTTGCACAGCCCTTTTACACTGTATGAAAGGAACCCAAGAAAAAAGTAAGTGTTTTTTTTTTTTTGTAAAATGAACAAGGCCACATATATATCTCATGTATTTCAAACTTACTCTATTGTAACATTAAAAACAGCACGTTTATAGCGAGTGTTGTCCCCTGGGGACATTCCAACACATACAGTATTGCATCAGAGCAAAATTTCACACAGTAATCCCTAAAAATCTATGCGTAGAAACATATTGCTAGGTTTTCTACAATTGCTTTAAAAACACAGTGAAATATTATCCCCATTAAGAAAAAAATAATAATACAACACAAAATTAACAAAATGAAAAAAAATAAGCCCTGCTTATAAGAATCTGATTGGCTAGCTTCCCCAGTCACCTCACTTCTTCCTCCACCTCATGTAATTGCTGGAGCACCTAGTGAAGCAGAGGAAGAAGCTGGGAGGCTGGGGGAGGGTTAGGAGGAAGAGCCAGGGATGTAGGGGTATCATTTCTTCTGAGGTGTGCTGAGCTTCTGCATGCCGCGGATTTTGTCAAGCAACTCGACTACAAAGTCCTACAGGGGTACAAGAAAAACAAGGGAAGAAAGGTTAACGGTAGAAACACTTTCATAGAAAACTGTCTGATTCAAATACAGCAGCTTGTTTGTGTATAGTACCTATATTAATTAAAGGGATTAAAAACGGTAATGGAAATATTCCTATATTATCCATGCGATAATTTGTCAATATTATTCACTGTATGAAGTTCTCATTAAATGCAAGGGGCGTTCAAGTCAAACCAAGACTTTTGATTGTGCAGAATAAAAGAACAGTTATGAGAGTAAAAACTTCCTTATTTTCTCTATATAATCTCCTGCTACACTAATGGACTTATCCCAGTATTTCACTAGCGCTTAAATACCAATCAAGGTAGAAAGACTACCTCCAGTATACGGAAGCCCTGATCAGACTGCCCCCCTCCCCCCTTTTCTTGTTGTCAGCAAGTTATCCATCAATTTTCAAAGATCTGGCATTCCTCTCCCTGAATTGTTAATGGGAACGACTGCAGGGGGCTTTGAACTGCCTCGGCAGGGTGCGCCATTCAAATGTTTTTTACACCTTGATACACAAGAAATTTCATCACATGTCCCAGTTTGACTTAAACACCCCTCTTATTATTTGCAAGTTAGACAAATCAGTAGTCAGTAACAAACCGCCCCCCCCCCCTTAAAGTTAGGCAGAGAAGAATGCTACTTTAACATGTAATTATTTAACATAATAATTACTCATTTTAATAATGAAAGTCATTTAGTCACAATATTCCAGTGTATTTCTTAATATAATTTATTTGCAATAAAAAAAAAACTCTAAACTGTATTACATTCATTTGTGTTCATGTACGCGGGGCGCCAGACAAACGAGTGTCTATGTAGGCACGTAAAGATTTGAAAAGCATGTGACATGAGGCTGAGCTCTGATTGGATCTTTTCTAATCATCCTTCGGGCACAGCAGTGTGCGCCCTGAACCCTCCCACTTTTGTTCTTTGCGAATCATATTGTTTTTTAATATTTGGGCTCATGTGATTCGACCATTCTCAACCAGTCTTTTCCAGCACTTCTTATGGCAAGCGGAGCTACTGATTGGATGTGATGTGAGTTAGGACTTTATTTTATACTAGTAGTAATGATCACGGCATAATCACCTGATAAATACCTATTTACAGGAGAGTATTAAAAGTTTAATTTTAATTTTGTTTGCCCCCCCCCCCCCAAAAAAAGTTTTTTTTGCACCAGCCGCCACTGAAACCATGTGTCTATTCTTTTGTTTAATAATTTATAGAATTTTTTTTCTATTCATAGTTGTCCATGAAAAAGTGTTTAATGCACATTTTATCTTAATACATTTCATCGTAGTGTGATGCAAACTGGGTGGAAAGGTTGCTTACTTCAGTAGGTTTGTAACAGTCCACCAGCAGATCCTGTAAAAGAACAGAAAATATGCTGTAAATACAAAAAATTCCTTCCCTAAAGAGCTTGACAGTGCAAAGAGGACATGACAGTGGTAGAAGAAGCGAGTTGAAGAACCTTAACACGTGCAGCACGATCCTCATCATTCTGCATGTCCAATAACTCATCCACATCAATCTCCAGTTCAGGAATCGCCTCCTCCTGTAGCAAAAATAAACGTGCACAGAAAGACGGTGGTAAGAGTTCTGTCAAACAAAAAATGGCAGGCTTAAGGTACATGTGAAAAAGTGATGAAATTGCAACTAAGATTAAATCACACTGTAGTAGTACCTGCTTACCACAAGAGGTCTCCATTATCTAGAGAAATCAAGTACTAGATGCAACATTCTGGCCTGCCATTATCTTTAGTAGCCTTAATATTTGATATATAAATGTTATATGGCCAAAGATTTGTAGACGCCTAACCATAACCCTCATAGGCCAAATGCCTAAATGTATTAAACATCCCATTCCAGATTTAGGTTTCCCTTGGTGTTATAATGAGCTTCACTCTTCCGTGAAGGCTTTCAAGTAGATTTTAAATAGCTGCTGTGGGGATTTTTCTGAGTCAGAAACAAATTTTTTAATGAGGGACCTGCGCCGGCCAATCCAGTTCTTCCACAAACTAGGCTAACTGTGTCTTCATGATGTTCGCTTTTTGACAATGCCCCTGTGCACAAGACACTCAGGACAATTCTGTGCAACTTTGTGTTTGGGCAGGGGGGTTGTGGCTATATATCCACAGATTTTTAGCTCTACAGTACGCATGATAATATAAAATGACACTTCACGCTGTTATACATTTTGTACAAATACTTTTTTTTTATTCACACAGGATCACTATAAATAATCAATAATTAACATATAATATATAACTTTTTCAAGGTAAAAAGCCAAACAAACATTTCAAGTATATAAAAACACTAACAAAGATTTAATTCCAACTCTTCAATATGTATTTTTTTTCATTAATGAAACATCACAAATCATGGTAACATTTATAAAACAGAAAAAAAAAATTAACTCCATACAAAATTCTTGCCTAAATCTGTGGTGTTCAAACAAAAATCATTAGCACAAATGTAATTTAATCACTGGAGAAAAGCATCACAAACACTGCAATT
Organism: Clarias macrocephalus; assembly: GCA_011419295.1. Lineage (NCBI taxonomy): Eukaryota > Metazoa > Chordata > Actinopteri > Siluriformes > Clariidae > Clarias > Clarias macrocephalus. The sequence continues at coordinate 108,879 of JAAGKR010000705.1, forward strand.
TTTGCATTGGAAAACTAGACCACTATGATGTCTTAATTTTTTATTATTCACATTTTTTATCAACTGTCAGAATATGGGTTCAAGTTACTCACGAGAGATTATGATTTTGGAACGATCCATCCAGCCCACCTCCATTAAAAAAAAATGGTTGAGCTGATGGAAAATAGTAACTTTGTACTCACTATCAGAATCCAATTGAAGGACCTCTTTACTACAAAGCTGAACGGAAAAATGTATAAAAGCTTTTTATACACTAGCATACATTAGCATACATAGGTTCAAACATTTATGCAACTTGCTCTAAGAGCAAAAGCCAACAAGTATGCCTAATCTGACAAAAGACAGAATGCAAAACCTCCCTAAGGCTTAGCAGTAAGAAAGACTAAAGAGCAGAACTGATGGGCTAATGCGTGTGAAAGACGCTTTTAGCTAAGCGCTAACGTTTCTTTCTCAGAGCCTTCTTACTCTACAATTGCCTTCAAGGAAGCATAGGAATTCATTTAAAGGCACAATGAACCTTAATCTGATTTTTATTTTTCTGAGCAAGCTTTTGCCCGCGCAGCACAGTCATTTCCATTTACCGCTGTGTTAATATGGTTGATTCAGTGAAGATTGCATAAACATAAAGCTAAATGCTCGTTGGGACCTGCCGGGCATGAAACAGATGGGTTTGGAAATAATCATCAAAAGTCACTGGCTCGGAGTGTGTTTTGCTTTCCTCTCTCTTGGCTCGCCTCATCCTCACGTCTGCTGTCTCCATGCTGTCCTACAGCCCTTAGCCCTCATCCTAGATAATGTCGTTTCTGCTTTTCCCTTTTAATGTCACTTCCAGGTTTCATTTGTCCTAGTAGTTTCATCGCACAGTAATCAGCCTGTTGAGCATGTAGTTCAGACGTGTGTTTCATTTCGGGTGTAAAAATAGCACACATGACTAGAAACGCCAAACCCAAATTACATGCTGCACGTTCTCTCCTCTGTCTCCTCCCTTTGCTGCTTTTATTCTTTCCCTCTCTAGAAAGTGTTGTTCAATGAAGGCTGGTTCATAGCTGTCCTCTTTCTTCAACCTGCTCTCTCTCTCACTCTCTCTCTCTCTCGCTTCCCTACACACACACACACACAGACACACTACACACAAACCCACTCAATGATTACTCGGTGACAAATTCAGCCAGTGCTACAAAAGTAGAACATAATGCTGCGCTGATATAATTAACATTAAAACGTCCTTGAAGCTTAAAAACACTCGTCGTGTTGTGCAGTGGAAAATCAAATCTGGTTGGAAGTGCTACTGGCGCCAATCGCACGTCCTCTTTTCCACTGCCATGTTCGCTTGTTTCTCTCCCCCCTCCCTCGGTTTGGGCTGCCCGCACCAGCTGTCACTGCACCTGCCCAACTGCCCCCTACCCAAATCTCTCTCACTCTTACACACACATACAAGCAGTCACTCTTCACACAAACGACCTTTCACGCAGGAACAGAGTTGTACACTGATACTGCCACAATATGGCTCTGTTCCTGATTTCTCTCAATTTCTCTGAATCACACACACTTATTAGAAACACAGAAAGCAACCCTACGTTCACACCAGAACGCAATAAGTAGTGATGGCATCTCTCCAGCGTTTGAGAACGAGAAACAGTAATAACTGTGCAATTTACAGCGTTTAAATCTAACTAGTTAAAAACAAATGAAATAATGTACTAAAGTGTGTGAAATCGTGTTTATATGTTAGATGCGAGCTTGGCTGACAGATAAGCAAAATCTGTTAACTGCAATAGACCATCTAAAAGACCGCAAACAAACTGTGCTACTTCCTGCCAAGCTTGATTTTCCTTTATTATGTCCCCATAGGCATGCAGTGACAGGACAGGATAGGATAGGATGAAACTCTGCTTACAATTATTCTTTCATTTTTTCATGTTAAACAGGAAACGTGAACCATCTACAGGTGGAAAGTAAAGTTGGTGAATGAGGAACTGAAGAAACGTTGGACTGCAATTCCATAACATCATAAAGTACAAATATAAATTTAAGGCGATCATTTGGATCTCTGTCTCTTTCTCCTAATTTATGGGATTTTTCTCCACCGTTACTTTGCCACTTACTTAAACAAACTGTTTGACTCCATGTTTTGCATGCACACGGAAAATCAATGAAACCCTAGCAATATCAGACACGTTTGACAGCAAAATGAGATAAGTCCATGTGTTACAGTTTCCAGAAAAACAAGTTTTCCGATGAAGCAAGAACTATTAAACAGATTCTTCTTTCCTTTAAGTCATAACGTTGTTAAAAAGCAACACGTTGTGCTTTGTGCTTCCCCGCACATTGTTTGGGTGAATTCTGTGAAAATTTTGTGATTTTCCAAAATGATATAACTCCATCCCACAGTTTTGGTACAATGGATAAATCAGACTGCAGGTGTTTGTGGTTATTTTAGTGTGCAGTTCAGTATCAATAATATGGCAGTTATGTTTTAATAAAAAATAGAGCAAACTTAAGCTTTCACTGTGTTTTTGTAGTGAGAGAAACAGAAGTAGTGGCAGCCATTCAGATCATGAAAAAAATGTGCTCATACAAAACCTTTATTTACAAAGACTGTTGAAGATCATGAGAAACGTTATAAGCAATACAAAACATGTCAGTTTACAGCCTTTTCAGCTTCCCCCTCTACCAGTTTCAGTGTCCCTCCGGTACATGACGACAGCTCCCTATTACAGTACAGGTATGCGCTGTATAACATGCATGCATCAGCTTCCTGACTTGTCGGTCAGTCACATCAGTAAGGATTATGAGCTAACATTATAGTAATAGTGGACGGAACCAGACAAAATGAACGCTATAGCTTCCCACACACAGCATGTTCATCGGCTTTCCACAAATCACTTGGGCAGATGTAAAAGTTTTGCAATGTTATTGTTCTGCTGCACCACTGTGCTTACACTTCAGTAATTAACATACTTTGCTAAGTATATAACATGGTGTTTGTATAACATCCGAATGTCATAACATCCTATTTCACAACCCATTCCAGATGTTAGGAAACACATATTTCCTTTAGGTATGGGAATCACCAATACAAAATTGTCTTGATACCTAGTTGCCAATTTGATTTGTATTGCAATCCTATAAATATTCAAATGCATTTTTTTTTAGATTTTGTTACAGTTATGAACAAATTTAGCAAATAATTCACAACTACCAGAGATGATGCTATGCTGCTTGCCAATGTGTGAATGTTGGAAGCTCGCTACTTAGAGATATAGCAACATTTCACCAGCTCAATGCAACATATGTAAATGAAAAAATATATATATCAAAAACAGTAAATAATAGAAATAGTCAGTAAGGCGATGAATGAATTGCCACACAGGTAACTAATCTAATTTCATTCCAGTTCATTACATTACATTATTTTATTAACTGACTTCCTGAAATTCATTACAGCTTGATCGATGAGAAAGCAGTAACAGGGTTTATTGTCCTTTTCTTGGCTTCAACATTCTCGAAAAACCCTTTGAACACATTTAAACCCCATCCACATCAGCCACTGTGAAAATCTGGCAGATAAAGGACATGTTTTGCTTAAAATGGAGACAGTTTCTAAAATAATGTTATATAGTGAATGAAAAACATTGAGTTTTTAAGTATAATAATTTGCCAAAATGGCATTTGTTGTGTTATGCTGTAAAAATGTTTCTCTCCACTCATATGACACACAGGGGATTGGTAGAGAAAGTAGTATAACCTGCAACATAGACATGATTTGATCATACAGTCTATGGAGCTGACTCACAGAAGAATTCCCCAGATAGTGAAGACACACAGGGTGGTTAGCTAACAAGCTAATGAGCTGCTCAAGAAATCTGACTTAAAAGCAGAGGGATTTCAAATTTGGACTATTTATGTTGTGTTTCTGAGGTGAATAGAGTGAAACAGGACAAGAGAGCATGAGTGAGAGGTGAGAACTTCAGCATGAGTCATACACTTGAAGCTACTAAACAAAGTTATCTAATTCCTCACAGAGTAATTCCTTCCTGTGACAAAAATGCATTATAATCCATGTCTTGCCAGATTCTATAAAGCTCCAGTACAAATATTCACTCTCTGAGGACTGAGTAACTACATGGTATGACCAAATCTGAATGTAAATCTGGCAAGTGATTAGGTGTGTATGTGTGTATCATCTTGTGTGATTCAGTCAGTGCTAGTGTGAATCAGAATGACTGGGGAAAACTTTCCGCTTAGCTGTTTGTATGTGTCAGGAGAGGTGTGTTGCCATGTGTTGTGTGCTAACAGGCTAATTAGAACAGAGTTTACTAAAGCAACTCTCCATGTGTGACTGAAAGTGGGACAATATGAAGACCTTCCCTTTATCACAGGGGAAGAGGAAGGACGATATTTGGCTGCTGTGTAGAGCTCTGAGACAAAAACACACACATTCACAGGCTCTCTTAACAATTCCCCAATGGCCTTTAGCTGCTAGGCAGCTCTGTACAAAACGTTAACATGGAACTAAAGGTCAGAACGTGTGAGGTTACAGAAACTTCAATTTGAAGTCTGTGTTCCAGTACCTCCCCTCTGCGGACAATGGGATAAAATATCACGTCTACAGAACGACAAGACAAAACAGGTACTCTGTATGTAGTAACACACAGCATAAAGTGCAACAGGTGAACATTTCAGTAAAGTGTAGCATTACTGTACATACACAGGGACGTCTGTAAAACTACAATATGCAGAATCACAAAATAAATCTTCATAACCATAGCTTACAATATACAGCATATACTATATATGACGTGGCATTTATAGACGAGTAGGAATAATGGTATTAAACAAATCTGGACATGCATGCACTTTTCAGGTTTATCAGCTACAGAGCAGTATCACATGTTACACTCTACCACATCGTACTCAAACCTCCTGTAAACTTAAAATAAAATCCATCAAATTACAATTAGAGAATATGTACTGTACATGTGCTCTATATATCTATGTTGCTGCATAAGGGTCACTCTTGTGAGACATATCTAATGCTTAACCACTGCCCC
>JAAGKR010000705.1:113952-170120 GCA_011419295.1 Clarias macrocephalus
CCCCCCCCCCCCCCCCCCCCCCCAAAAAAGGTTTATCCTAATATTTCTCCCACTTTATTCAGGGCCAAGTCTCTGCTCTCTACCTCACATGACAGTTAAATAAACGGTTAGGCATGTGCTTCATCCGTCACATGCAAAGTCATCTTATCTTTCCAAAAACTCCTGCTCATGCCAAGTCACAGGACAGCTAACCAATCTTAAAAGAGCAAGCTAAAGACTGTTTTATGTCTCCTTAAGAACGTTTATCGTAAAGTCTATCGAAAACACTTAGACGTCTTGGAAAAAAATATTCTCCAAAAACACAGAGATTTACCCCTCAGTGTGAAAGGGTAGAAGTTTTCAGGAGCTGTATTTGAGATGTTATTGTGTGTGGTTACAAGCAGCCAGTGATTTCACTATGTTTCCCAATAGCAGTGGTGAAGCAATGAGTTTGAATGGAGCAAAAACAATTATCAGCCATGTAGAGTGGAGAAGAGATGGTTTACTTGAGGAAGCCTTCACTTTTAAGGTGAAAATGATGGAGCTGTTTTTACAGGGTCACGACTTTGGATTGCAAAAGTCACTGCAATAGCCAACTATATTTTTCCAAATAGTTCGTTCAAACAATCCTGAGACCTTTACTGAGGCTTACTGAGACTATATTTTTTAAAATGGCAATACCGTTGTCGATATGGGCCACTCCACTTTGTTTAATGGAGGGTTGAAAATAGCCATGAATGCTTCAGATTTTGGGACATTTATTTGAGAAACAGGTCGGACTGGGATTGAACTAATTCCTCTTTGTACAGAAGCTAACAGACGCCTGTGATTGGCTAGCTCAGTACTGTGTGTAGGCAATAGCAGGCACGAGCCACCAATGCCCAATGCCCTATGTAGCTAATAATAATAATAATAATAATAATAATAATAATAATAATAATAATAATAAATACCAAATTTATTCTATAGTTTATTGTTATAAATTATAAATCTATCTCACCATTCATCTTAAATCTGTGATTTATTAACAACCATGCTCAGTAATAAATACAATAATGTTTATAATGGGTTGTCATTGTACATTACTTTTAAATATTTTATTATTACTATTACTAAATATTTATAGTGCTTTATTTATACGTGCTTGGCATTTGGTTCCATGACGATTATCATACTGCACTACTTTTTTTTTGCCAAAACCTAAACTGTTTGACTTTAATATGAAGGCTTTCCTGAAAGTAATGCAGATCGGGCCTAACTTTTTTTTAATCAACTGACATGGGGCATTCAAATTCACCTTCCTCTATACAAAAGGTACTACTCAAAATAGTCTCCATCATAAGTGTTGCATTTGCACCATCATTGTACCCAACTCTCAAAGCCACTTTGGAAATCTCTTTGATGGTCCCCCACTGCACTACAGAATGTTTATGGACATGACACTATTGACGGAATGAATGTGCATGGATAAACAAATGAGTTTAAAAAAAGATTTTCAAAGATGATTCAAGATTTGGGTTAATTATTGTGTCAAAAGCATCGCATGTAATGGGGACTCTACACATTGAGTAGTACCTTTGTATAGAGTTACTCTACTAACATGTGCAAGTTCAAAAATCAATGTCAGTTAATAAAACAGTCTACATTTTTGCCTTACTTTTGATACAGCCCTCATAATTTATGGTAATGAGATCAGACAGAGAAAGATGAAAACAGCATGATGTTCAAACAGGAAGGAGGAAGTGGGAAGATAAAAGTCAGAGTCAAAAATCCAGGCTAATCTAATATCACTTTAACTACTCACTTCTCTTCCTCTCCTGGCTTATACAAACCTGTACCAAGTTGCATAACAGATTGACGTGTTGCTGCATCTCAAAATCATTTAAAAATAATTAGCAACACGCTCACAAGTCAGAACTTGAAACTCACATCCGGCTCGGTCAATATAAACATACAACACAGACAAATAATCTGAAACAGGATGTTCATATCAGTTAGAGCAATGTGTGTTCACAGATGATTGTGTGTGAATGTGTATGTGCATGAGTAAGCGTGTGAATAAAAGAGGACATTGTGGATGAGCATTAATTGCTGCATGAGTAAATTTCATAGCCACGATTAGAATCAGCTTGCTTTACACTTTTCAAACCTGGACCTGTTTTTAGGCAGACGTATAAGAGAAGCCTTTATATTTCTGGTTCATGTGATGCGAGATTAATGTGTGTGTATGCCTGAAATGAGACATGCCCCTTCTCGTGCGACATGTGGGACATGCACTAATGAACAGAAGACTAATTAGAAAACGATGGCATACTGCAGTTTCATTAGGATTACTGAACTGGAAATAAGGTGGGTCATGAGCTATGCTTCAAATCACTTACTGTCATCTAGTACTAGACGATGTAGAAGATTATTAAACTAACATATGTTCAGAACATAATTTTTATATTTATATGCGAGAGACTCATTAAAACTTAAAACAGTTTTTATATGCAAAGGAAATGAACTTTAAAGCACGAGTCATGTAAACAACATCGCTGGACTGGGTTCACTGCTAATTGACCAAACCTGTCTAACGTCAAAAACATTTGCAGACAACCCTGGAATCTGTTACAGCCCCATCGCTCCTTTCTCTTACTTAACACTTAATTTTTTTTCAGCAAATGCAGTCCACTGATCTGCTCGTATTTCGTATTTATTAATATGAATACTGGACTGTTGTGAATACTCAAATTGTTTAGCGTAGTACACAAGTAAGCGATATCAGACGCAGTTATGGTATTTGCTGATGCACAGCTGCCAGTGGAAAAACAGTGACTGGACACTATTTTCCCCTCTTCATTCTCCTTCTCTGTATTTTCCCCCTCTGGCTTTTTAACTTTATTGGCATCACCACATTAGATCATTTGATCTGATTGTTATTGACAGGTTTCTTACCTGCTGCATGGGGCTAGCACTGAGCATCTCAGTGGCTGGCTATTATATATGGATATATATGTATAGTGTTAAGGACCTTGCCCAAGGGCCCAACGATGGCAACCTGGCACCGGCAGGGCTCAACCCTCTGACCCTCTGATCAGCAAACCAGGTTCTCAACCACCTGAGCCACTACTGCCCCCATCTGCCCTCTCTGTATATATCTTATAAAAACATCCTTATAGTTGCACATCTGCCTCCTTCAATCTTAAATTCACTCCATCTAATCTTTGCTAGTGTTTTGCACACCGGAATGTTTTGTAATTTTATCACTGCTCTATTATCTATGAAGGCCTGTGGCACTTTAACAGGATCTTGCTGTAATATCGTAATTGGATGGTGAAGACCTCTGTGGCTCTCTGCAGAGGATGGTCTCGAATGGGCTGCTTGGGAGCATGTGGTGATTGGGGACGGTTCCACTAGACCAGCAAGATGGACTTGGACTCGGCTGATGCAGACAGTTGTTCTCTGATGACTTGTGACTTGAGTGCACTCACGCAAGAGTTTAGGACTTAAAATCCTACAAATTCCCACAGTTATGTACCTGAGCCGATAAAGAAACTGGCCTCCATATTAACTTGAACATCTCTCCTTTTATACTGAACTTCCAGCCACCTAACACAGTAGAGCGATATTCACTTAGTATTAGTGTTACCTGGGGGCCTCTAGTTATTTGTAATAATTGGGAAGGAGGTCTGTGATCTTAATCCTGTGCGAATCGGATGTACAAAACGAATCCCTGTTATCAGATATCACCCAAATGAGGATGGGTTCCCTGTTTAGTCTGGTTCCTCTCAAGGTTTTGTCCTATTGTTATCTCAGGGAGTTTTTCCTTGCCGCCATAACCTTCAGCTTGCTCATAAAATACAAATTGATTTATAATTTATACATTTTTCCTCACACTTTTCTAATTCATTTCCATATTTTTTTGATTCTGTAAAGCTGCTTTGCGACAATGACTATTTATTGGTCATTATTATTATTACTAATAATAATAATAATAATAATAATTATTATTATTATTATTATTATTATTATTATTATTATTATAATATCATTATTTTTGGTTTGCTATTAAAAGCACTAAATTGTATAAATGAAACCGAACTGAATTGAAGGAAGACGGTGTGGTCACTGCCTGCAGTCTCTCATCTCATGTCTCTCTCTCACACACACACGTTTATCAGACCACAGCACACTGAAGAGTAAAAACACAAACACAGTGAGTAGAAACAGACCACTTTCCATCCCCAAGATAGAGTAATCAGGTACACCCTCACGCTCCCGTTAAAGACAACCTGTAGTGTTTTTCAACTTCATGTCTAATTATCGTGTCTTTGGCTTACAGTTGCTTAAAATAAGCGAAAATCTGCTTAGAATATATTTGGGAACTTGTTGACTTGAAACTGACAATTGAAACCTTAAGGGAGTTGTTATCTTCTGTACTATAAATAGGTATATATAAAAAGTAGATATTTTTGTAAATTTTGTGGATTTATGTATTATGATGATAATCTGAACATCCTTAAGAGGTCATGCATAAACCTAAAGTTGAAAGAAAAAATATAAACTTGTAATGTTTTTTTTTTCCCCATGTATTGCTTTGTTGTGGGAAAGTTCAATAGTTCAAGTAAGACTTTGTCTTATATCCCTTTTTGGGGGGGAGAAAGAGGGGTTTGAGACACTTTTTGAATCATTGGACATTTATTTTTAGCCAGGAACAGTTACACTTCTTAATTTTAAAAAATATTTTTATTCAGTTCTGTATAAATAGGGTTTCTGAAATTCTTATCATTTTCTATTTGCACATTTTCTACAGATGCATTAGATAGAAAGTGAGTTGAATGAATGCTAGAAACCCTACAAAAGATCAATGCGAGATAAAGGACGCATAGTGCCATTATGAGAGTGTTCACGATTGAGACTACGCATGAAATGCAAAAAGTTTTAATGCCTCACATAGTCTGAATTATTCACCTGAGACAAATCTGTGATTGTGCAGCTTACAGAAGCAAGCTCTCAGTCCACATGAGGGCCTTTCACACGGGAAGAGTTTCCTAAGTTACAGTCCGGCATCACACGCACTCAAAAGCATACACGCAGCCTCAGCAGGGCAGTATGGGGTTAACTTCTTACTTCCTGCTCATCAAAAACCAAAGGGGTAAAATAACAGAACAAACAAAAGAATGGAGAGCATGATGGGAGTAGAGAGGGGAGACGAGTGAAGTGGTTACTGTAGTACACAGGGAGGTTTGGTGAAGATAAGCAATCTTACATGATGAACTGTGTTGAGCAAGAATGGGCATGCAGTGAGCACTGAAGCTAGCACTTTGTTAGAGAGAACAATAAATCAAGCCTTGGATCTTAAACAAAGGCTTTTCTTGAGGGAAAGAAATCGTTTAAAAGGGCCTGACGCCCTCCAGCCTAGGACAGCCAGTCGATGTTCATTTTGAAATGAAAATCCCATGGTCACTTTGCTTCATTTGCCTCATGCTGTGTAACTGATGGCCAACAACCACTACTGAATTTAATTAAACGTCTAGCCATCACATCAGGAGAATCAGGAAATCGAGTCCAAGCTGGTTAGGGCATCTCAGCAAGGGATCGGAGAAATTGACCTGCGTATAATGCCTACTATAGATACACATATATCCTGGAAATATAGATGCACAGATTGATACTCAAGTGCACACAGAGCTCAAGGGCTTCAGTTGGTTGGTTTGAGTACTTCAGAGACTGCTGACCGTTTTGGTTTTTCTGCTTTTCCTGCTTTTTAGTTTACACATAAGGGGTCAAAAAAAATTTATCTAACAAGCAACACTCCCATATTTGCAAACCCCCTTCTTGACAGAAGAGGTCAGAGGAGAAGGGGCAGACTGATTCGAGCTGACGGGAAGGAAGTGGTAACTCAAACAACCACTCTTTTTAACTGTGGTGAGTAGAAAAGCATTTGAGCAAAACACTGACCCTTCAGATCAGTGGTCAAAAGCAAATATCACAATGGGTTCCACTCCCATCATTTAAGAACATGTGTGTATTGAATAAATGTGAAAAACATGCATGTTTGAGGAATACATGTGCAATGTGGTACAGTATCAGAGACTTCTTTTCATAAATTTATCAAAGTTCACATACTTTCCCACTGTAACCTCCACACACACACGCGCACACGCGCGCACACACGCGCATTATTTTATATATAATTTCTATTTTTTTTTACCACATTTGGTTGAGCTTATCCAAAGCTCATTTTTGTCATATTGCCCACTTTAATTTCAGGCTTTTTTCACTCTTGTTTAGACAGGAGGCTCTAACTCATTGAATTACTCACACTTTCGACGAAATCTTATGAGTGCACAATGGAATGAGGCAGGAAGTGGAACAGAAAAAAACATTACCAAAATTTATATACAGAAATCGTTTCTTTTTTAATGAATGAGTAAGCTAATGAGTTTTTTTTTTTGAATAAGTTAAGCCAAAGATTTCTATAGATGTATAAATGTTAAAGAAAGTTTTTTTTTTTCTGTACCTGCATCCATATGCTGATGTATGCTAATGAAACAAGTGCAAATACACTGTTCATTTGTGACACCCACAAACCCCCAAAAGAGGACACAGTGGACAGGAAACATGAAATGATGACTCGGCAAAAGAAAATTCATTTACATTCCCATCTATGCCAAAAAAAACAGAAACACCTGGATTTTCTCAAACTTGTCATTAAATCGGTGTGAGAAAATATTTTTTAAAAAGGGACTTCTTAGTCCCTGCCCTGGTAAACACTTTAATAGTCTCTCTGGATTAGAGCAACTAATAAATGTTCTGAATAAAAATAAATAAGTGGTTCAAACTTGAGCATACAATCCATATACAAGGATATGTAGTATAATCCATGACAAATAACTGGACTACATTTCTTGTGTGCATGCTCCTGCGAATAAATCTGTTCACACAAATCAGGCCCATTGTTCAATGCAATTCCAAGAGGTTTAATCTACTCTTGTACTATGTTGAAATGTAAATGGAAGACGAATGCAGTCCTCCACGGCTCTGCTCTCACTAATTACAGGTTCCTAATAGTAATTTCCTCAAGGTTCCTTAAGCCAGTGAAAGCACCTGGGCTTGATTAAAGACAGTGAGGGAGTTTACAACTGCGCCATGAGCCATGGGAAGCCTCAAATCATGGACTTGTGGTTTTAACTGTTTGACATAAACATGGAGAAAGACTGTCTTCAATTTTTTATGGTCTCAGGGAAGAAACCCAAGGTTGGTAGAAACTGTGAAGAGAAGGAAAGAAGAGCTGAGGTATGGATAATGAATAAACTATTTCATTCCTGTTGTTTCCTTCTGAGATTTCTAAAACTAGAAACCGAGAAGCTGCCCAACCAACTCCAAGCAAGTGAGTTTTGATAATGCTACAAAACCTGACCTAGGAAAATCTATAAACAAAACCAGCAACACTTCATTATGTTCTGGAATTGTTTCCAAACTGCTTTCTGAAGCTCAAGGTCACTTTTACCACACCAAGAGGTACTACTGTGTCTGTGTGATCACCACAAACATGTTTCCCTTTACCGAGAAATCAAATCTTGGGGCATTTATTGACTTCCATGAATAAACTTTTAAAATATACAAAATGAAAACCATTGCACTCACAATAAAGTCTTAAGATGAACCAGATGTCTTACTAAAACTGCTACTATACAATTATATCCAGCTTCCCAATACTGGAGCAATACGGCTACCCTGGGCTTTTCATGTTTTGAGAAATTTAAGCAAACCCAATCACAAATTATTCCCTCTGAAAAAGTATTGCCAGCTCTGAAGTTTACAAATATGCTTGCCTGATGTATATACACCAATCAGCCATAATATTATAAAGCAGAACGTTATGCCCGGTATTGTGCACGTTCCCCTGGTGTCGCCAGGGCAGATCTAACCCCTCCAGGCATGACTCCACAAGACCTCTGGGGATGAACTGTCTCATCTGGAATCAGCTAGTTAGCGGCAGATCCTTTGGGTGCTGTGGATTATGGGCTGGAGCCTTCATGGATTAGACTTTGTAAAGCACATCCCATAGATGCTCAGTTGGATTGAGATCTTGGGAATTTGGAGACCGTCTCAACAACCTTGAAGTCCCATACACCACAGGCTGTGGTGCACTGGGTGTTTTGATAGAAAAGTATAATTGCCAGTATTACCTCTTTTCAACAATTTGTTCTACATTAGATTTTCTGTACGATCGGACAAGACAGGCTAGCCTTTGCTCTCCACAGGCATACATGAGCCTTTGTTCCCATGATCCTGTCACCTGTCTACTGTATATCATTGATGATGTTCATTTCATTCTACAACAGTATAATACACGTCAATGAATGACCTTAAACTTCATCATATCTTCCGGTTTTACTTTTTTATCTGTTTGCTCAAGATATCACTTAATGATACAGAAGACGAAAACATCCAGGTATTCCTTAGCTCTTACGGTCACAGGGCACAGACTTCTAGTGACAGCATGTCAAACCATGCCGTCTGTCTGTCTCCTGTCTGCTGTGTGACTCTTGCTGAATAAAGAATGTGGACTGAGAGAACAGCTATTTCTAGCAGACCTGCTGGCCTCAGAGACTCCTCACCACACCAAGATTTTTAATCCTCCCGATTACTTCTGGGAAAACGACACATTCACACAGCACGCTTCACAGACCAGCCTGCAGACTTGGCCAAGCTGTAGTCCAGCCTGGTGTTTATCTCCGCATGAATGTCTGTGTGCTGCTTTAACACTCGTATCACAATCAAATGAACAAGCAATTAGTGTCACAGCTTTACTATAGCACTGACACAGAGCTCACACTAAGCCTCTGTTTATTAAAGGACCAGCAACATGATCCGTTAAGTCTTTATTATAATAGAGTTTGAGTGTGGAATAACGTGAAGGACATCATGGCATCTGAAGGACATCAAGGACATTTCTTTCGTAAATAAGGGATAAAACACCATGGCATATGGTGTAAAAGGCAATAAATCAACCGCAGGTTGATTATTTATCTTGCAACATCACATCCCTTATACCACACCAAATTTACAATGATTATGTTACAATTAGTTTAAGTTATTAAAGTAATATTTTGTCTATTTATACTTTTATTCAACATCCACATATCAATTGAGGAGATTCTTAAAAATACAGACACATGAAAAACACATTCTTCAAGTAAATATGCTTAGTTCTGCTGAATTACTGAGCTACAGTCATGATCAGATTACATCATTGAATCTGGATTACAATCACAGAGAGATGTAGATTACCCAACTGACTTATTTAAATTTGCTTCAGCATATGTTGCTGATGTATTGACATTTGAACCTGTGTATACATGTATGCGAGTGGGTGAGTGTGTGTTAGCTTCCTGTTTTATATACAAAATCTAATTTTAAACTTGGACTGGTCTGTTAACGTGACATACTTTTTAAAAATGTTTCACAGGTCAAATGCTTTCTAGCCAAACCAGAAAAGTAGAGACGTGGAGTGGAATTAAATATCTCAAAAAACAGAAAGGGGTAATTGTTACCTTAATTCACTCTTCACGCAGATTCACACTTCTAATGATTAAGCTTCACACACAAGTCCTATTACATGCAAACATTCATTCGCTGTGGTATGTTTACATGGTCAATATTTCTTGACTATAACTGAAATCCTTCCAAACTTAACTGTTTACATGGACACTGATCTGATAAGCTGTGTGTTCACATTCCCAAAGCATTTAATCAGATGTTAACTTATTTGATATTTGCAAAGTGGTTCTCCCTGTTATAAAATGTTCAACAAGCTGAAATATAACAAAAATTCTATTTCTGTTATATTTCAGCTTGTTGAACATTTTATAACTGGCTAACAAGAATTCAGTCTCTTGTATGACTGGTTAGTCGTGAATAGGTAAAACAATTAGAGACCCAGTGGATAAAAGTCCAAACCCAGATAGGAGAGAGTTGTCCCAACAGATTTTACCAATTAGGAATGGAAGCTAAATTTCCTTTTTAGTACTTCCTGTAACCTAATAAAATTGACACGTGGGACAAACATGAGCCGAAAAAAAAACATATAGTACCAGTTTAGACACAAGATTTATTTTCTACATTCTAGAATAATACTGGTTATTTCAAAACTATGAAAGAATCTAGAATATTAACTGTTCAGATTATTGCATGTTTTTGGACGCCTTTAGCATTGTTCTACCAGATTATTAATTTAAACAGATTATTAAAGTTTTACACTCTGATTTGAGGTGTTTATACAATGCATTTTTATTCAGACTGGGCAATTATTCCCATTATTAATGAAATATTAGGATCCCAGTAATCCTTCCTTGTGATAACTAATTAAATGTAATTAAACATGTAAAAATAATGTCACTACCTCACACAAGTGCAAAACAAACTATTAAGCAATTTATAATAAACTGTTCCATTTGCTTATAGCTTAAGGAGCTGTATGAATTAAGTGTGTGCCAGGCAACTGTGAGAACCTCGTGATCGAACAAGACCTCCCACAGCCTAACCTTTACTGATGTACAAATGCTGTACTAAATTGCAACAACTTGAAGTGTGTTGTGCGGTTTCTTTCAGAATCTAAATGAACACCATTCAGGAATCTCCTACTGCTGAAGGTGAGTGAGGATTAAATTACACATGATGCTATGTTCCCCTATTAATAAAAGGGCTTCCTCTTTATAATGGGCTTGTTTTGACTGAACGGGAAGTGTGAGAGACAATGACCATTACAATAATATGTGCCGCTTGTGTTTAAGCTATGATTTTGAATATTTCCATGATGTTATATGTTGTGTAATGGCTATCAGGTAAAACTGCTGATAAAATCAGTACAGCAATTCCCACCATCTCTCTCTCTCTCTCTGTGTGTGTGTGTGTGTGTGTGTGTGTGTGTGTGTGTGTGTGTGTGTGTGTGTGTGTGTGTGTGTGTGTTGACTGCAAAACCTGAGAAAGGCATGTCTAAACCTGCTCCATTAAAACACACACAAAGGTGTGAGCATGACAGAAAATGCTAGAAGGACATGAGCAGGTGCGGGTCTACTTGTGTGTGTTTGTGTACATCAGTGATTTCACAAGTACAGAAGCAGGGCTGCTAACAGCCTCACTGTAGAATGAATCCACTGTCTGTGTGTGCTTAGCCAATGGAATGTTAAGGATCCTGACTTACAGGTCTCATAGTAAAATCTCTCATGTTATTTTACTCTAGCCTTTAAAGCACTGCTGAATTTAAAATGAGAACTTGAAAGAGTTAAACATAAGAGATTAAAATATTAACAAAATATTACAAAGATTAATAGTGGAGGCTTTTATATTTTACAATGTTATCAAAATAATTTAAAGATAACACTTTTAATCCCAGAATCTACATGCTAAGCTAACTGACCTACTAAGCTGTTGTTAAGGTAAGTGCGCTGTCACAAAGCTATTGTTTATTGTGAATGTGCTAAATTTAACAGATTTAACAGGTTTAGCTTAGAAAATCACTGACAATATAATAAAAATTATGTCACTAATCCTTAAAATACACTTTAATGACAATAAAAAGAGATTACTTTAGCCTCTAAGCCTTGTAAATTATTGCCACCAGGAACACACTGATATACTGATAACCTTGCATTGGTTGTCGATGTGACAGATGCTTATGAGCATAAGAATATCTGCTCCAAATGTGTGTTATGCCTGACTGACTCCACACTTGTTCACCATGGTAAGATTTTCCTAATTTGTGCAAAACTAAATCTGAAATATAGAAGAGAGATTAACCCTGTCACATTAACATGGATAAATGCTGTTACATGTAAACAACTGAACCATATTTGGGATGTCATTTAGACCAACAGCTCAATATCGGTGTATGGGAAAGGGTAGTGATTCATATTGCTACGTGACAGGCTTTAAACCAAAGTGTGAAAGTGTGTATGTGTATGTGTGTGTGGTCCTTAGGAAAAATTATGTGCAATGCTTGTGCTTTCAGCCAGAAGTTAAAACCACAGCTGTCATTTTCCATTTTTTGCTCATGGTTTGGCTGTTATTCTGTCAATGATCATCTGCTCATTTCTTGACATCTGCTTTTTCCACCTCTTCATACTCCTATCTCAATTGCCTCTCCTTTTCAAAGCACACGCTCACGTACACTCACACTTGCTTTGCTTTCCTATCCAAATGCACCCACTGCCTAAACAACACAGTGAGCATTTAATCAGATTTTCCTCCATAAATTACTGCAGTGTTTGCCCTGCCCCATTGTATACAGAAGGAAATCTGGGCCACTATTACCCCCATGTCAAAGCAAGCTCACACGTGTTGTCGAGTGTGTTTGCATATTAACATGCTTGCTCAGATTGCCCTCTTCCTTGTTCCTTTCTTCTCCTCCATTATCTTTAGATCTCCCTATTCATCTGATCACTTTCCCTCCCCCTCTTCTCTGGGTGCTGGTTCCTGCCACCTGGCCCTGTACCCACACTGAAAGAAAAACATTTAAAGGGAAAATGAGAATGCTTATGCGTAGACACTGTGGCTACAACAAAAACCACATGGTATGGTGGCATACTACTTTTGCACACTACTTAGTGCAGAAGTATGCAGGCATGCCATAGTGATTATATACTTCATGCTCCAGTACAGTAAGAGGCAGTTTTTGGTTATTGGTTTGCATGTATATGGTAGTTGGATAGAATCCAATTTTAAACATAACTACAGTGACTACACAATCTACTATTTAAAACAGTAGCATAGAATTTTGTGCATCGTGGCAACGTAGTATGCAATTAAGGACAGAATTTGAAAGTTTTAAAGTTTATTAGCAATTAAAAGTTAACCTAAATAGTTTTTTAAAAAAAGTGTGAATTCTAAATCAAAAACTGAGTCACTGATCCAATTAATTAAAATCAATCGACATTTATTGCATACCTGATTAAATCGCACAACTCTACTATTTAGTATGACAGCATGGCATTACATATACACTACAATATAGTATAATAATCATTACAGTAGTTGCTGTTTAGTGAGGAAAATAATGAACATACTGTATAGTTTACTGTTTAGTGTCGTAGTATGCATGTGTGTATGTGTAATACAGTAGTATAATGTATTGTATGAACAAAATGACCAGATTACTATTACTAGGTCATGCAGGTCACTATTAAGTACAGCAGTATGCTGTTATGTGTAAAATTGTGCCCGTACAAGACATGCTTTTATTTAGTACTGGTATTGTGGTTAAAACAGTATAGGCTATTATTTATAATGAAGGTATGGTGTCTTCTCATCACCTCTAAGTCACCAGACTGTATAGGGTACTATAAACTACAGTATTGTGGTGTTTTGTGTGTTTATAAAATAAACAGTACAGGTTACATTTTATTACAATAGTATGCCGTCTTTTGTTTTAAATCTGTGCCCATACACACACTACATACATAGGTTGTTGTTTTGTGTTTTTTGCATAAAAATAGTATCAATATACTACAGGGTACTATTTAGTATCCTAGTATGCTAGGCCAATATTTAGTACTAAAGTGCATTACACACTTTGGGTGTAATGAGAGTGAGCATACTGCATAGGCTTCTATGTTCTACTATGTTTTGTATGAAAAAAAAAACTGTTTAAGCCATTTTTTTATTAGGCTAGTATGTGGTAATCTGTGGTACCATGCCACACAGACTGATTCAACACAAAGGCTAGATGACACAACACAAGATGATTGGTTTGCTATTAATAAGATTAAAGGGGGTCACCAAGGTCTCAAGGTGTTGTGCGTTACCTTGTTCAAAGCAAAGGAAGTTTTACACGGAGAGCAGCCACTTTGAAAAGTAACTCCAGAGGGAGACTTTAGGAAGAAATGAGTAAGTGTGTGAGCGTGTGTGTGTGTTTCCGTCCATGCTGGTGGTGTGGAGTCAGGGGGGAGGGGGTGTCAGACAGCCGGGACAGTGGGGAGAGATGGAGTGAGCAAGGGAGGAGGGGATGATGAGAGGGGGAGTGAGTTATGAGCCACATGCAGAGTTCTTTTGTTGTAATGAGCAGAAGATGATCTGTCTCCCTGAACCAGTTTAGGGCCTCTAATCTAACTCGGTTAAATCCCTCTCCCCTTTTCAGGAAGTCACAAACCATTGTCCGTGGACAACTTTAGGAAGCTTCGCATTTACTTCGCTCTTTTGAGTGATAGAGAGTGCAAAAAGTGAAAATAACCCCTAATCTGGGGGAGGAATCAATTTAAAATGTGAACGCTTCATGTAGGTAATGCTTTTAACAACTGTGTCAGGAATAGAATATAGGTCAAAGCCTTTCCGCTTGTTTAAAACACACACACACAGTATACAACAAAAAGTAACTTGTAAATGACATTCAGATAGAATTTGTTTAGCAACAATTTATCCAAACTAAACTACACAAAAGTTCCACTGCCGGAAGTCCTTATTTAGGCATCACACATTAATTGATCACTCGTCATGGCAGACGGATCCACTGTCCCATAAAGTTTCAATACACAGAGGTTAACACGAGCTCGTCATGAGTGTGCGTTCACAAAGATCATATAGTAAAATGTATTGTAACTAAAAAGTTGTTTTAAAAAAAAAACCCGTTCGTTTCCTCTATTATGTGTGGAGACTTATGGGACATCCTGTACAGCCTGTTTAACGGTATGGATCTGACTCGATCACTCACCTCACAGTCGTACAGCTCTGTCAGCTGATCTATGATCCACTCTTCCAAATTCAGTCTCTTCCTCAGCTCTTTTCGGTCGTATTTGACGGTAACCCGGCCTTGTTTCCGGGCAGGGGTCTCGGTCTCCTCGGCACCGGGGGGAGTTTGGAAGTAGACCCGGGACTGAGGGCTCGACTCCGGGCTTGTTACCGCTGCCATAGTCCGATAGCGTGTAGAAAGAGCAGCGGGAGAAAAGTCTGCGCGGAGCTTTGTCTCGCCGTGTTGCTGTAAAAAGCGCCACGTGAAGATGAAACCTTGTCTGTCTGTCTGTCTGTGCAAACACACACACACACACACACACTCACTCAGACACACCACTGCTGTACGAATAACTGTAGAAAGTAGAATGAAGCGCAACACGTGTCGGTTTATGAGCTACGAACTCTCTCTCTCTCTCTCTTTCCTCTGATACGTTTCTTCAGGACAAGCAAAACTAGTGCAAATCAATTCGCTCTTCTAGAACGCGTTTTCTTCCGCTTTAACGTTATTCAAATCGACATAAAGTGAAAACAAACAGTCCTCTATTCCTCCTCTTTTCTTCTCCCCGGTCGTTTCGTCCTTCCTTTTCCCCTCCTCTCTCTCTCTCTCTTCCTCTGCTGGCTGCTGCTGTAGATCACTGCGCGCAACCCCCTCCACTCACTCACTCTCTCACACACCACCACACACACACACACACACACAGGCGTGTGTTTGTCTTACTATCCTTCTTATTTATTCATTAATGGGGTTAATTTGACCCTACTCCCGAATCCGACCTGAGCATTACCATCAGAATACAAAAGAAAACCTTTTCTGCTTTTTAAATTCCTCCAATAAAAGAATAGAATAAGCAAGCACACACACGTTTATTAGATATACTTTATTCGTCCCACAATGGGGAAATTTGTGTTTACACAATTTTTGTGTTTTCTTTTTTATCTTTTTTGTTTGTTTGTTTATTTATTGAAGTATCTTTTACTAAATTGCATAATCGTGAACAAGCGCCCAACCAAACGACTTCCTAAAAGCATCTACAAGTGAAACAAAGATATTTCTGTAGCTACAGCGGATAATTGTACCCCTGGTTCGATCCCCGCCTCGGGTCTGCGGGGGCACAGAGTTTGCATGTTCTTACAGTGCTTGGTGGGTTTCCTCCGGGTACTCCGGTTTCCTCCCACAGTTCAAAGACATGCAGATTAGGCTTTACGGCATTCCCAAATTGCCCGTAGTGTGTAAATGAGCATGTTAGTTTGACAGTGAGTGAGTGAGTGAGATAATTGTACCCTACACCTGACCAAACAGTGGAACCCTAACCTGAAATACGTATGCAACTAAAAACTTTAAATACATTTTATTCCATCATTAATATAGCATTTTTGGTACAGGAGTTGATTATAAGCCCGATGCCCAACTCTCCTTCTTTCTCATCCAGCCTTTGGGATTGTTAACAGCAGAGTGACTTTGTATGAGCATAATCGCCCCCCAACATTGGCTCAAAGTCCCAACCCTCTGATCAGAAACCCAGGGCCTCAACCACCTGAGCCACCACTGCCTCCATTTCATGTCTCTCAATCACTCCCAGTGACAAACTTAAACATAAACCGGCTTGTGATTACAAGTGAAGAAACCTACAATCATGCTAATTCTAAATGACAGACTGGTACTTGGTAGGCGTAACAGGTTAGACATATTCTGCGCAACTTCTTATAGTCAACTGTTTCCCAGTAGAGTTTTATCTTGTATTATTTACAGCATAAGTCTTATCTTATCTCAGTGGTAGCTGAATAATTTGCTCCATATAATTTCACCATGACTTACAGGCTATTTTTGAAAAGAAAATAAAGGATAAAAAAAAAAAAACAGAAACAATTCCTAGGGAAATTGTAAAGTATGTGGTGCACAGATTCATTGTTTTTTTTTTTTCTGGGACAAATGATGAAAGTGAAAATCACTTCTCATTTGTGTGTGTGTCTGAGGGGATGGGTGCATTGGACTATTTGTTTAACAATGCCACCGGCTGCATGTCTGACTCATACACTGGAAATATAGCCTGTTGTCAGAGTGCAAAATGAATGTAAAAATATTTTTTTTGTCAAGTCCTATTCAAACCTTGATATCTCCAAAACAAGACAGGAGACCTGGCTCAAAGTTGTGATGTATATTTGAGGGTGTGTATGCAAAATTAAGCAAGATGTAAGTGTTCTTTTCTTAATCATGGTGTGTCCACTGTAGAGAGCCCATAATAGTCAACACAGTGATTTTGCAGGGAAATCGGTGCCAATTTTGAAGGGGGTAAATATTACTGATTGTTGTATTACTGTTGTATTTGTATATTACTACAACATTATTTTTTTTTACCAAAGCAATAGAGTTTTTTTTTTTTGAGCTCTTCAATATGATTTTGCTTATATGATTTTAAAAACAATTAAGCCAGAAGTCACAGGGTCAAAGTGCCTTGGCACTGGTACTGAAAATACCAAACGGATGATCTTGAGATCATTTCATTTCACTCAGAAAATTCGGCTGAGCGTTTAGATATCTGATTTTGTGAAAAAAGATATACATATAAACAAAAATATTTACATCTCTAGAGTACAAAGTTGAGTCTCAGCAAGACAAAGACCTGCACAAACACTTCGTACAATTAGCCAGCTCATGTAATTCTTAGTAACTGGCATTAATTAGAAGAGCACAATAAGAAGACTGGGAGTGAGTTTTATGACAGTTGAAAGCTACCTCATCCCAAAATGCCCACCCAACTGATTCACATACATCTTTCTCGTTATACTGGTTTGTGAAAGAACAGGGATTTAAAAAAAAAAGCAATTAACATGGAATTAAGCTAAACATAAATTACAGCACGTTAGCATGTCACTGTAAAGTTGAAGATGAGCAAGATGGCAGGGCTCCAAAAGTTGAGCAGTTTATTAGAGCTGACCTGGCTTGTGGATTGCATAGAGTAGAAACCTAAAGTAGTTTCAGACTCATGTGAAAGCTGCCTGGCCTTAACAAGCCCTTGCAACTGCTTTTTACAAGCCAGTGGACTTCGATTATATAAAATATTCAACACCATGTCTGGATCTTACAGTCCTATAAACCCAGACAGACATGCCCTAACACACTTTGCATTTCTGTCTCTTACTAGGTCATCAGATCATTGAGCAATTATGCAACTCATTTTTGCTTGTATTAGAAGTTTTTTTATTCCTTTATTTATCCTTATTGTAACTGTAATGTTTTTTTAATAACCTTTTTCCACAGCATTGTCTTTATTTGATGTTTTTCATTTTAGTAAGCTTTGAAACGGTTCTGGTTTAAGGATTGTGATGCACTTTTTTATGTTTAGAAAACTATTATACAAATAATTTACTTAAATAAATAAAAAATACTGACTGACTTACTGACTCGAGGCAGTGGAGAAGCCATCAGGATTTAACAGTACATGTTTAATTAATCAGCGTTTTTAATTTCAGACTGATGCTGTTCTGCTGTCTGACAACCTTCTCTCAAAAGCTGCATTGTAACATAATGTCAAGAAAGCAGTGTGTACGTATGCGTGTGCATTTTTTTCATGCTTCTCTGGTTTCCTAGACTCCCGAGCAGCACTACAGGGTCTTGTGACAGGAACGTGTGTGGGGAAAGTACTCGAGTGCTGAAAAGCGCTTGTGTGCATTTTCAAATCACCATACGCAATGAGTAAATCGCAAGTAATGAAAATGCACTTAATTACACACATTAGGAAACCTATTGAACTGTGTGGAGATTCTTTTGTATTATAAGGCCACAATACTGACAGAAACATGTAATTCATCTTGTCTTAGCCATTCACCTGTCCTAAGGCTAAATGTCACAGTTCAAATGCAGTCCAAAATGGCAGTATTACAAAGCTGAACCGTAAGCTAAACTCCGGTTGGTGAGCCAGCAAATCCCCGACTTGCCAAGGAACTTAGAGCAGCCTCTGCGTGATCTTAGCATACTTAGCAAAGTTCAACTTGATCCAAGACAGTGATATGTGATCAATTTTTATTGAGAAAGAGCAAAAAATATGTGTTTCACAAATTGTCCACCTGGAATTATATAATCATGACCTTTTTTTTTTGCTTCAAATGTGTGATATATTAGACATAGATCCTTATGTACAGTGAATATTGTGTAGTGCTGCCACCTGGCTGAAATTGTCACTGATATGACTGTGCAACAGTAAAGCACAAATCATTTACATTCATGTATTATTACTGTACATATTACATTATACTATATTACTACATTACATAGTTTACATATAACCGAAATGGTTATATTACTCACGTAATGGCATACCACATAATGGTATTTCCTTGTGCACACATTAAGATATGTTGTATGGTCTTAAAGGTTCAGTTTGTAATTTTTACAAGTACTTTTTTATTTTATTTTATAGATCTCTAATAATCAAACTATGAGACTGTGATTTTGAATATTTACACCCTAGATTTAGATGTATTCATTTATTAATATATTTTCATTTCATAATTTCATTTATTTACCCTGAATATTAGCTCCTCACCCAGCTGAAACATTCTTCCTTTTAAGGCAATATGCAAGGCACAGCTTTAACATGATGAGATGTGGAGATGTGGGATCGAGAGTGGCTTTAACAGATATGCTGGTTGAGAGGAGGGTGATTTTTCTGCAATTGAAATTCCTCTTACAGGGAGCAGATGGATCTAAAATGACAAACTGCTCCTTTAAAACATAGCCTGGACGGGTGTATTAACACAATACACACACAAACCTACAACATAAACCAAAAGGGTACACTTACATAACACATTGACCACAACACACATCAGAGCCCAAATAACGAAACAAGTCAAAATAAAACATGAACAGAACAGAACAGAACAGAACAGAACAGAACCACATGCCCACTGACAGAATTAATGCTCGACCCTGTTTACCGGAACAATCAGCTATTTATAACACTAATAATGAGCTACCTCGGTTCAGGTGAGCACCCGCTTCACCTGACCGAGGTGCCTTCTGGGAAACTGAGTCGATTAACAAAAAAAAACTACAAAGGAAAAACAAACATGTGCACACAGTGACCTCTAGTGGTAGTCCCTTACAACTACTATAACAATTTAGAAAATAGCAGAGAGACTGGACGGGACAGGAATACTAGAGACTGGGGGAACACACGGTAGGCTAAGGGAACACCCTGGAAGCCAAGGTAACATACTGAAGGCTAAGGGAGCACACTGAAGACTAAACCAGATGAGCAATATAAACAGTATTGATCGATTTTATCAACAGATTTCCATTTATTTTCAATGAATTATTTTAAATGTTTGAGTTTTCTGTTTATATTATGTTTAATACTAAATCACACAAGGTCTTGTCTTGGTTTGCTATTTAGGCTGCCTCTTTTATTATTATTAAAACCTATTATTATAATATTACTGTAATTAATGTAACTGAATAGACTCAAGCAGATGATAGCGTAGCAAAAGGCAATGCCATAATTACTGTTCCATTCTTTCATTTAAATTCAGGCTTGCTATGTGTGTGTTCATGCACTAGGTGGCGACAGTAGATTGTCTGATTTTGGACAAGGCCTGCAGATAAAGCTTTGAGAATCCTGAGGCTTCAACAATGAGGCTTTTGAAGCTTTTTAAATTTCTGCTTTCTGCAGAGTAATGTGATCAACCTCACACTGCTGCTGGGACTGAGTCAGGACTTTGTTATAAATAAAGAAAAACATGCAGGAAAATTTAGAAAAATCAAGCTGTAGGAGTATGTTCGACAAAAATATGTTTAGATTTTAAATAGTGCTGGTTCTTATTATTACCTTCTCTTTTTTCAGATAATACATGTTACATACTTATAAACACACACACACACACACACACACACACACACACACACACACACACACACACACACTTCAAT
Source organism: Clarias macrocephalus (assembly GCA_011419295.1). Taxonomy (NCBI): domain Eukaryota; kingdom Metazoa; phylum Chordata; class Actinopteri; order Siluriformes; family Clariidae; genus Clarias; species Clarias macrocephalus. Next base: position 134,576 of record JAAGKR010000705.1, read on the forward strand.
ACAATGTGTCTCTGTAAGTCTTTGGCATACAGTCAGAAATGGTCTGATTAGAGTAATGTGGAGTACAGACACAGAGACAGAGAGAACCTTTTAATTATCTATACTCATCTTTTCATTTACTCTTCATTATTCCCATCATGCAAATTGTCTTTTCATATCCACAATGTCTCTCTGTCGTGCTTGCTTTCCAAAGTTCCAATTCTGTAAAACAAAGACAACATCACACAACAGGAACAAAGAATAGAGTCTAAGTCTCTGAAATATGATCCAGGGCAGCTAGTTCGCTCACTGGTCAGCTCCTGTGTGAATAAATGCGGACATTTTGGGAAAGGAACACCTGTTGTGGAAATATGGAGAAAGGGGGACTGCATTCACGCGTGCTCTACACACAACCTCTAACAGCATGATGAAATGGACAAAAACCAGGCTTATGAGCTAACAGAAAGATCTAAAACATTTCTACGTTTTTTAAGGGACCATATTCAGGCACAGTATAGTTTACACAAAAAAATTGAGGATAAGGATTCAATAACAGCATGGATCACTTTCTCAGTGTTGGTGAAGAATAAGAAAAGGTTTGATCTTAGTCAAAACTCTTAGCTGTTAAGAGCTTGACTGGCAACTGAGTTAATCTGTTTGTGTGTGTGTGTGTGTGTGTGTGTGTGTGTGTGTGTGTGTGTGTGTGTGTGTGTGTGTGTGTGTGTGTGTGTGTTTTAAATCCCTGTCATTTATATACCAGTCAGCCATAACATTAACACATTAAGGTTGATTATCAATTAGATACCATATAATTTGTATATATGATGGGCTGTCAAGGTACAGCTCTGTCTCTGGGGACCAAAGGCCAGCCAGTATAGTCCGATGCCACAGAAAAGCCAGTGTAGCACAAATTGCTAAAAATGTTGATGCTGGCCGTAATACAAAGGCACCAGCACACTCAATGCATCTCAGCCATACACGGGTCCCAGCAGACAAAAAATCCCAAGGTTGTTGATCTGTAGGCATCCATAGGAACTGAATACGGTCTGTCTGAATGCTCATTTTATTAGAAATGGTCTGCTGAAAGTTTTAATTAGAACTTAAAAATATATTTACTGAACCACTTTTGATTTATCATGACTTTGTTGTCCTGATTAATTGGAAAATTAAACCAAGTTTTGATCACTGATAAATGATTAAAAATCTGTGTGTGCAGACAGTAAGATCCGTAGTGTGCATGTTCACAAAAAAAAAAAAAAAAAAAAAAAAAAAATGGTCATATAAAGTAATGCCAGAGTTAAGCCAGTGAAGTGAAGCGGCTGACTGGGTTGATGGTTAAATTCGAATATACGTTTTCTGTTTTAATGGTAGTGATAAGATCTTCAGTTCAAAAGTCCTCAGTCCAATCTCATCAAACGTGTGCCTTAAGGTAAAATCTCAGCCTACTACTGATGTCACTTCAACTGAAACTCAGTTTCCTCATCCACCATAATGAATGGTAATTTCCAAACAAATTTATTCATTGTGCTGTTTGAAATTTGGTAAAATCATACCAAAATTGTTAATTAATTAGGGGCATTAAGATTTTACATGGAGCAAAGCAACAATTTGAAAGGAATTCAAGAATGATCTCAAGTTAATTTCACTTGTGAGAATTTTTGCCTAGATTGATTTGAATAATTCTAATGACAAGGACAAATGCGATTATAGACCAATCGGGATGCTGTGTGTATGTATGTGTATGTGTGTGTGAGACCAAATAGCAGTGACAAACTGTAAATGATAGGAGAAGAAGACGAAGAAAACAAAGGAACCTAAATGACTGAAACAAACTGCAGGGAACTCAGGCTGCTCATTAATTTATGACCTAGAACTGAGCGACTTTAGTACACTACAGTACTTTCACAGAAACATGTTTTAGTCTATATATATATACAGTGGAACCTCGGATTGGAAGTAACGAGGTTTTCAAGTGTTCCACAGGACAAGCAAAGATTTGTAATAAATTTTGACTTGAAAAATGAGCAAGTCTTGGTTTATAAATACAGAATATCATGTAGCACGCATTCTTGTTTTGACGCAGAGCATCACGTGATCACAACTGAGCCAATGGATTTCTTTCTTATGCAGCGGAATTGTGGGTAATCATCTCCCCTGCTCAGTCTTAGTGCGCGTCTCTATCTGGTATAATAAACATCTGTGCACGTGTGTACTGTTTACTATAACACTGTGACCATGTGTGTGCGCGTAAAACATCTTCTATTTTGTGTTTGAATGCCTGTGTGTACAGCGTGCATGTACTGTTTATTATGACACGTGTGTGAGCGCGTGTAAAGAAAAAGCAAGTCTCATTAGGGAGGTTAAAGGTTCATTTTCTCTCGCGCGGTGACTGCACTGCACTTTGTGTGCGTGCACGTCATTGGACAGTGTGCTCCTTCCACCTCCTCTTGCCTTCATACACACACACACCCTCCTCCTCTCGCCTTCATACAAACACATACATGCTCTTAACGGAAACACTGCTCTGTCGCAGTTTTTTTCCAATGTAAAGTGCAGGTTAATTTGTTTTATTTTCACTTTACTGCAGTGATTCCGTTAGTGTGCGCATACTTGAGTGTCATTAGAGAGATTTCTATGGCGTTATATTCATGCCATAATTCTGAGCGCACAGTTTTGACATTTTGAGAACAGACAAAGCACGCTATGCGCATGCAGTGTCTCCTCAACATGTTTTCCACGCATACGCACAACATCCTTTTACTGTGCGCGCTCGACTCTGGCTGTACGCCTGCTCAACTTTGTCCAGTGTTAAAAAACTACCACAAAACTAGCCAATCACTGACTTTCACACACTGCTTTTGATTGGCTGTTTCTTCTCTATCAGCTGACACTATCGACCGCATAAGAAGCGTTGTAAATAAAGGTTTATAAGTAAAACAACCGAGTTGTCAGATTTGAATTTTAGTCGATGTATTCTAACGATAAGCTATATGGATAATTAGATAAATAAATAAAAACACAATGGACAAAGTAAACTGGTATATACTAAAACTTTATCAAATAAAAATGTTATTCTATAATATTTGTTTATAATATTTTACATAAATAAAACTTTATTTGCCAATGCTTCTCTTTTATAATTTAATTTCATTTATATATAATGAAATAATTTTAACTTCTATTAATTCTGTAAAGCTGCTTTGAGACAATGACCATTTTTAAAAGCACTATACAAATAAATTTTTTTTTTAAAGCCAATCAGAAGTAGTGTGTGAAAGTTAATCTGCACGCACAGAATTGAGCTGTTGAGCAAGTAGGGGAGACACTGCATGCGCATAGAGTGGTTTGTCTGCTGTCAAAATGTCAAAACAGTGCGCTCAGGATTGTGGCATGAATATAACGCCATAGATTTCATGTTTATTTATTTATTTACATATTATACCGATAAAACAGTGTTTACGTTAGTGTGTGTATGTGTGTGTGCGTGTGTGTGTGTGAAACTCAAACAAGAGAGTAGGAAGCATTACTGTGTAAGACGAGAAGAGGGAGAGGGGAGGGTCTCATTCCTCCGCTCCTCTTACTTTAGCTTCACACATATACACAAACACACATATACACAGTGTGTGCCTGCGCGCATAAACGGAAACACTTATCTGTCAGGATTTATTTTTACTTTTTTTTAAAGGTAAAGTGCAGGTAATTTGTGTTATTTTTACTTTATATTTTGTATTAATTATTTTATGTATTATTTGGGCTGTGGAATGAAAAAAAATTAGTTTCCATTATTTCTTATGGGAAAATTCACTTTATTGAACCTGCTTCTGGAACAAACTATGCTCGTCCAAGTTGAATCCAAGGAGTTACATTTGAGAGTTACATTTATGCACTCAGATTTTCATCTGCTCTAGAAATGGATCAATATTGAACTGGTGTTTCTTCCCTTTCATTCAAGCACAAGGCTCCTCCATACAACCAGTGAGGATTACCTCATGCCCCCATTCCAGGTTCATGAAACTCTACTTAAATCATCACTCTGCCTCCCATCACGTCATAGGGGATTCCCCCATTCATCCTGAAGCTCCCGTCAAACACTAACTCTGACACAGAGCCCCAATAAAATTTTGTATATAAAAATACCTGCCTGTCTGCTATTGGGTTCACTCCAGTCCTGTTGCGCCCATGACAGTATACTGCAGCAATGAAAAAACTTCAGGCGTAGCGTACAAAGCACTAGCTTAGGTTTGGTACACATGCCCAGATAAAACTCGTTCAGACCATTGCTTATCAAGGAGCCCTCCTAGGCAAACATCACAAAACATTCTGAAAATTTCTGAAACTCTTTCCCATCTATCCACAACCCTACAATGGCAAACCTGGAACCTGTCATTCCTTCCTCTCACAATGCTCCCTGTTACTGAAGCTCCAGCCTTCGACCTTTCCTATGGAGTGGTCGAAAGTGGCGGGTATCATCACCCTCCTCATGGGGAGAGCCCACGAATAAAGGAACACGAGTCTGAGATGTTAATGATCCTTGCTGTTACCTTCAACACATTCACAGACGAGGTGAGGAGGGTGTTCAACCACTCCCATTCAGGGAGGTAGCAAGGCATCTACTGGAGCTAAATCAAAGCCCACAATCTATTTATGACGACTCCATAGATGTCTGGGCCTTGGCAGCCACCATTCAATGGAAAGCCCAGGCCTTACATAACACCCTCCTTAACGGTCTCTCTGAGATGATCAAAGACCAATTGGTTTCTCAGCAGCTCCCCAAGGACCTTGGTGGACTGATGGAGCTCGCATCCCATGCAGGTTGGGCAAACCTGCATCTCACAAGAGAATCGGCAATATAGGGTTCAGGTGGGTGCTTGTCTCTACTGTGGTCAGACCAAACATATGGGCCTGTGGTGCCCGTTAAAAGTAAAACCCCCTCAGTCAATTTAGACACTCGAGGGACGCTTCCAAGGGCAATCACCTAGAGGTCATCCACTCCTTCCTGTTGTGTTTATATTTGACAATCAGCCCTTGGTTCTTCATGCCTTCATGGATTCTGGAGGGCAAAACCGGGAGTGCATGCATTTCAGCTCCAACCCATCTCTGTGCAGAAACTTGTCAAAGGGGGAAGCAAGTTCATCAAATGGCACGAGGTAAGTGGAGAACATGGGTGACTAGTTCATGAAGCTCCTGAAGTGCACCTGAGCTTAGTGTAACATTAGTGTCTAATGTGAGAGTTTTCTATGTCTCCAGTCTGTGTGTTGGCATAATTGTGGATTTAAGTGACAACACATGAATAACAGCCGAGTGCTAATGAGCTAACATGCATTCTGATCCAAACAACTTTATCTAGCATGCAGAGGTGGGTAGAGTAGCCAAAAAATATACTCAAGTAAGAGTATCTGTACTTCCAAATAATATTACTCAAGTAGAAGTAAAAAGTAGTCATCCAAAATATTACCCAAGTAAGAGTAAAAAAGTATTTGGTAAAAAGACTACTCAAGTACTGAGTAACTGTTTCAATCGTAATGTCCGATAGATTTTTGTGGAAATTATAAACACAACATATATTATATGTAGAGATATATTATATTATATGCACAGTATATTATAGTATAATTATAATAATCATATATGCTAACATTGCAGCATTCAGAAATAGCTAAACTAACTGAGACATGTTTCCTCATAAATTAACATAAATCCATTCTTAATGATTGTGCCATATACATATCAAATATTAAGGAAAATCCCTCAGATCTCGACCCACACTCTGTTTCATGGGCCTCGCTCACACTTCACGGACCTTGTTCACGTTTAACGATTTGAATTATTGCTTTTTCTAATTTCTGGATATTGACCCTTGCTCTCATTTCATGACCATGATTCAGGATAATGGACTTTATTTAATTTAACCACGCACATTCTCAACCACGAAGACTTGTGTTCAGCGCATACCAGCTTTTCACTTCTGAATCCTCTGCTCAAGGCTCGCGCCACACCTTCGCATCTTCAAATGGCAAGAGCTTTCATTCACATAACAATCGGCATGTTGTACATCACAGTATAACCGGTACTGTTTTCCATATGTGCTCTGCGCTTGGTGTTGCAGAGCCGAGGCACACTTTTAGGCTCTCATCAGCAAGATATTCAAAACATCATGACTACGCTTTGCACTGTTATGCAAACGCTGACATCCCTCACTGATCAGATCCAGCAGCTGCACCTTACTCCATCTCCTGCTCCTCAGGTACCACCACCAGCACCCATCGCCGGTCACGAGCTAAGCTTCCCTGCGCCGCCAACATACAATGGTGATCCACTCACCAGAAACCGGTGACCACATTCCTGCCCACTATCAGGCGGACCATCAGTGGCCCAAAACTCCAGCTTTTATTCATCCACCAGTCTCATACCCTCGAAACCTGAGCCCATGCAGATTGGTCGTACTTGTATCTCGTTAAAGGAATGTCAGCTACGTCACGAGGGCTCCTGCTTCTACTTTGGTCAAGGAGGTCATCTAGTACAAGCCCACCACGGTTTCTAGGAATAAAGGGGGCCCCCACGCTCAGCTCATTCCCAGCTCCACAACCATTGTTGTCCATAACCCTGACCTAGGATAACCAGTCCCATGCCCTGAACACCCTCATAGACTCCGGGGAAGATCAAAACCTGATAGCTCCCTCCACAATCACTCAGCACAAGATTCCTTCTGTTCTACTCAGTCGACCCTTCCGCGTCCAGGCACTAGATGGCAGCATACTCCCTCCAATCACCCACTGCTCAGCCCCACTCATACTTCAATTCTCAGGAAACTAATTATCAAGAGTCCCCCCCCAAGGGGATGTCTCTATGCCCTCTCACGCCCCAAAAGAGAGGCAATGGAGCTCTACATCTCTGAATCCCTAGCCGCAGGCATTATTCGCCTCTCCTATTCCTCAGCCAGGATCGGGTCCCCCATCCCTGTGTAGGGACTGGCAGGCCATCTCAAAGAGGGCCTCTGGAAGAGGAAGAGACAGTTCACAACATCAGCAAATAAGGAAAGAAACGTTTACTCTTTTCCAAGTCAGATGGAGCAGATGTGCAAAAAAAAAATTCTTGCACAAGAGAAAAGCATCTCTACTCTCTATTCATCATGTGCATGAAATCTAGTCATATGAACCAGACTCATGTTAATACACTTTACTGAAATTACTAAAACTCCACTGAGATGGCCTCCCACGTGACAGACCAAACCACAGGTTAAATGTATGCACGAAAAAGAGGAACCATGCAGGGCATAGCTACGCCCACAACCATCTCTGATTGAACAAACGGCCGTTTTGAGTGGAGATGTGAGATGCTTTTCTCTTGTGCAAGGAAGTTTTTTTTTTTCCAGATCTGCTCCATTTGAGTTGGGAAAGAGTAACCGTTTCTTTCCTTATTTGCTGATGTCGTGAACTGTCTCTTCCTCTTCTAGTGGCCCTCTTTGAGATGGCCTGCCAGTCCCTACATATCCCCCTTTTGCTCGGTGAGGTTCCGGTTGCGAACATCAGCGGGCACTGGAACAAAAAGGCAGAGAGTGAGAGAGAACAGGCACATGAAATATACAAACAACAACTCCATCTCCAACTGAGTCATGGTGCAGGATTTAATTCGCATTAGGGACACTTAAGCCTAGAGATGCATTGCTTGGGGCAGTACCTAGGTTAAGACCTGGACTCAAAGCTCGGTTAAGGTAGTTCCTTCATGATAGAGGAGAAAGGAAAGACAGAGAGAGAAAAGAAATCAAAGGAAAAGGGACACAAGGACACAGAGGTTAAGACAGAAAAACCAGTGTCACATGTGTGGAGCACCTCCTCTCTACTAGAGGTTGGGCCTAGCAGATCAGCAGAGGAGGATGATTAGGTGTTATGTTTACTGTATATACCTTTATAAGGAACAAACTATATTAGTGTGGTGAAAGCTATAGGACAGCCGATCTGTGTCAGTTGTTTGTTCTTCCCCTTTTCCTATCAGTTTGGAAAAACTCTTCCATCATCAATCTAATAAGTTCTTGGGGGTCGAAGCATAGTGATGTCTTTGACTCACTTGTGGCTTTGGCTTGAGCTGGGTTAGCTTGGAATCTTGACGAGTTTCTTCGTCGATTCCTTGGGCTGGTTGCTCCAGCGTGTGTTTGTTGTTTTCCTTTGGAGGTTCCGTTGGGTTCCCACAAGCTTTTCCCTTTTGAGTTTGGCCAATTCCATGATTTCTTCCACTGACTCTCATGAGGTATGGATGAGGGTTGTCATCCATGTGATCCATCCCAGTGGCAGTTCCGCTGTTTAGGTCGGGTACCAGCATAGGAGTCTTGTTTTTTGTTGGACGAGGGTGCATTCCACTCTTTGGGTGGCAGCTTGGCATTTGTCTTGACATTGGGCGTCCTCCATAGCCAGCCCTGACTCTGGGTGTTGGAGTCACGAACTGCTGTAATTTTGACGCCCTTTCCTGAAGCCATCTTCTGCTTTCTGTAGGCTTTCTGTACCAAGTCTTGCAACTGCTGCGTATTCATTGTTTGTGGACATGCGAGAATGCCGAGGTGGTGGCGTACTCCAGGATGGAGGTTTCGTAGGAAGAGAGTCTTGAAGTTCAGGGTTTCCTCCATGTCTGCTTCATTCCGAGTGCCGAAGTATGCTTGTTTGAGTCGGCTGTAGTAGGCTTGTGAAGGTTCGTGATGACCTGCGCACTTCAGGGCTGGATGTTGCTCGGATAAAATAGAATCTACCTTGGCCAGAGATGTTGGGTCTCATTTCAAGATGGAAATCAATGTCTCGTAGATAAGCGTGGACATCTTGGCTACCTGGCATATGCGGCGTGAATTTGTCAATGTTTCTGGCGAGCTTGTCGAGATCTTTGAGGTCTACGCCGTGCGATGCTCTGTGGCTGGAGTTTTGCCGTGTAGTAGGGTTCTTTGGAGGGAGCTGGGGGATGCTTTGGCCCCGCTCTATAACTTCGTCCACTACGTGTCGGTCCAAGAACAGGGGACCTGGTCCTGCTCAGCAGGGGTGAGATGGGTGCCTGTCGTTTCCTTGAAGGATCGTGGCACCATTCACAGGCAGGCATGTATTCCTCCATGACGCTATAGGACTCTTCTTTAATATGGTCCAGCTGTCGCATGAGGCGGCTGATCTCATTCCTTGCCTGGTCCAGGTGAGTTTCGAGGCATATAATTCTGCAATTTTTCTCCCTGGAGTCAGCCTTGGCCTTTTCTAGCAGCGGTTCTGCATACTGCAGCCTGTCTGAGAGATCAGCGTAGTCTGTCTTGCCTTGTTCCCTTTCATGTGTAGTAGTTGCCAGGGTTTCTTGCCGCCTGGTGATATCCACCTCTTGCTCTACCTCGTCACCCCTTTCCGTCACTCCTCAGCCTCCAGTTCTAGCTGCTTGATATGTCATTGTGCAGCTTGAGGGCAACGATGAGTGTGTGAGCCGGTGATCTTGGACAGTTCTATGGGACTGTAGCACTGACTTGGGTCTTGTTTCTTACAGCTTCAATTCTTCTTAAGCTTCTTAAGTTGTCATCCAGCTGGTCCTGTGGCTGGTGCTTTAGTGTTTCGGTGGTAGGAGGCTGTCGGTTACAACACTTAGCCATGTCTTCAGATCTTCCCAGCGACTGACGTGGTCTGTGGTGTGAGACATGTTTGATGGAGTCTAGAACCACAACTGACACAGATTTGAGAAGAAGAAAAACAAAACAGGAAAAACAAGAAACAAAAAAACAACAACACAGCAAACAGGTGTGTAAGTGTGGGCTACTGCTGAGAGTGGTTCTCTGTGACTGTAGTCCTCTGGTGGGTGTGCTATTAACTTTGAACACACAGTTAACACAGCTAGAGAACAGATGCAGAAAAAAGAACAACACACAGAGCAAGAGATAGAGTAGTATTGGTAAGCTCCCCTTTCCTGTAAGAGGAGGTTCTCTCTTTTGTAAGGAAAGGTTGGAGGTAATGCTAACCAGAGGAAACAAAAACAGACAGAATCTGCATTTCTAGTGTCAGAAAGTGTTCAATGCCAAATTTCTTCTCCCCCTTTTGTTTTTTATGAAGTTTGGTTTAGAAGGGTGCTCCTAAATAAAGGGGTTTTGAAATGGGGATTTCTCAGTACTAGGACAGTGATTGTTATTTAAAATTTCCTCCGGGTGAAAGAAAGCAATAACAATGACGGTATTGGTTTACTCAGCATTAGGGTTCACAACCATACACGAATTGCAATGCTTCTAGATGCATCTTTGAATTTTAATGAACAGTTTCCTAGTTGACCTGCTTTTGCCTTGGCTTGATAGGATCCCGGAACAAAAAGGGAAACTCTCACTAGTTTCAGCGAATCAAGAGGTATTGAGATTTTAGTTTGCTACTCTAAGCTCGGTACCGGGGCATAGATGAATTTGAAAGTGGAACACACACAGACAGATTAACTATGGGAGGCCCCTTTAAGATAAACAGCAAGGAACACGCTTACTCCTCTCTTGGTGCGCTTTTCTATAGCGACTTAGGTCTGTCTCCGCAGACAATAGTTAACTTTTATAGCTGACCTTAAAAGTGGATCATGCACTTTCAGCTCGCTATGAAGGACTTATAAGAGAAATCTTTAAACAACTCACGTTGCGTTTCATTAATTCATACAGTGGTGTGTCATAATACAAGTATGTATACAGTATCACAAAAACTCTGTTTCTCTGTCTTTAAACTATTTCTAAACAATAGAACAGATATAGTAAATACAGATACAGTCTTGGTTTTATGAATTTTTAAACCAAACAATGCCCGCTTTCATTCTCCACCAATATATGTAGTATTTTTAATGTGGACATAATACCTGATGCATTTTCCACCATTAAAATGTAGGGTTTCAACTCTGGATTAGAAGTGAATCAAATCTTTAACTATTCGAGTTAATTTGATTAAACTGAGAATTTATACAGTTATAAATTCATACACTTAATCATCTATTCGTCCAGCGTTTAGTACGATTTAGTGTATCTTGCCAATTCTGTTTATCCTGCGGCCGATGATGATAATACAAAATCAGGTATTTACCAATTTGCGAGCAGGGTAACTTAAGATCTGGGCAAATGTTTAAACTTTAAAATACATGACCAAGACAACAATTTTTTATAAAGAAACAAGAATTTATTAAACTAATCTACGATGCATGAAACTACACTACTTAATCACACACACACACACACACACACACACACACACACACACACACACACACACACACACAGGTCAGAGGGTGAAAGTTCATGGAGTTCTTCTAGTAATATTTACTAGACCTGAGAAAATCACAAGATCAGAACCTTGGGTTTAATCTTACGGTTTAGTTATGAATCAAGCACCAATTTTCAGCAAGGTATGAAGATTTGTTTGTTTACTTGCGTTACGTTTCGTTCTCATCTGGTGGTTCGCCTCTAGTGAAGGGAATCATGGCGTTGCTGATTGGTCGGTGCGCTGGATTGAGGTGACGTCTTTCGGGAAAGCCCTCGGCGGTGTGTTGGTTGTCTGGTTACCGATGACGACGCTCTGAGACTTCTTCTGCAGGCCTCTTTGTTGCACAACATTTCTTTGCGTGTGGAGGAGAATATACAGCGCTTTCATTTGATACCAAACATCCCATGTCTTGCATACCCTTTCATACCTTTATCTATAGAAAGGACTGTACAGGTTGATTACACTCACACAGTTTATAGTAAACATGTTGAACACAACACAAAGACATCATACATTCTACATGTACACAAATATATAATTTTATATCTGCCCTAGTGGCATACTTCAACTGATTAACATAAGACGTGTCCCTAAAGCTTTGTATGTTCTCTGTTCTGGGGCTCAGAGGAAATGCATTTTGGGGAGGGGGGGGGGGTCAGCAACTGCCAGGGGGTTGTGAAACTTCCCTATTCAAGGAACTTGTGCTGCTCTACACTGTTTTGAGTGGAGATGTGAGCTGCTTTTCTTTTGTGCAAGGAAGTTTTTTTTTTGCTGATGTCGTGAACTGTCTCTTCCTCTTCCAGCGGCCCTCTTGGAGATGGCCTGCCAGTCCCTACACCTGCATAGATTACAGAGAACTCAATGAAATACCCGCTCCCCTTGATGTCTACAGCCTTCGAGCTACTACAAGACGCCTGCCTCTTCACCAAACTGGACCTGAGAAATGCTTACAATTTCATTTGGATGAGAAAAGGTGAAGAGTGGAAGACTTCAACAACTCCACCGGCCATTGCGAGTATCTGGTAGTTTCTTTAGGCCTAACCAACGCCCTGGCAGTTTTTCAAACTCTCATCAACGATGTCCTTCGAGACTTTTAAAACATCTTCATCTTCGCATACCTCAAAGATATCCTGATTTTCTCCCTTCAACTAAAGGAACACAGAGTACATGTATGTCAAATCCTGCAATGTCTGATGGAGAACTATGTCAAAGCCGAAAAGTGTGAATTTCACCAAGAATCCACGTCATTCTTAGGTTACCTCATCTCTCCATCAGGCATTCAGATGCTAAAGTAAAAGCGGTCACTGACTGACCACCACCATCTAGACTAAAGCTTCCACACTGGCTGAGCTTTGCTAACTTCTACAGGTGCCTCTTTAGAAGTTAGTTAGTTCACTCCTCCGGGATGGCTGTTTGTCCCATCTGTCATCTACCCCCAAGTTTAGCCTGCCACCAAGACTAGCCTGCCACCGCGGAGCAACCCACACCCTATCCCTGCTTCAGCAGTGTTTCTGGTGGCCATCCATCATAGAAGACATCAAGAACTTCATGGCCTTATGCAGCATGTGCACCAGAAACAAAACGCTAGACCATCCTCCTGAGGATTTTCCCCATTCCCCCTGCCCTTCAATTTTGTCACTGGATTAGCCCCTTCAAACAATAACACTTGCATACTTACTGTTGTCGACCGCTTCTCACTTCATTCTGTTACCCAAACTCCCATCAGCCAAAGAAAGCTGAACTTATGATTGACAGTGTTTCGGCTCCATGGAGCACCTGTAGACATAGTCTTAGACAGTGGACCCCAATTCTCAGCACAATTCTAGAAGGCCTTTTTCAGCTTCCAGGCCTTTCCTCAGGTTTTCACCCCCAGAGTAACAGTCAGACAGAACGCATCAACCAAAAGTTCGAGAAATCCTTGAGATGCATGGCTCCACGTGATGCAGCTTCATGGAGCCATTATCTTCTCTGGGTGGAATTGATACACACAGATACACTCCCCGTAATACACTCCTCACTTCCTTCAACAAAATGTCCCCTTTCCAATGCTGTCTTGGTTACTAACCACCACTGTTCCCCATTCCCCTCAGGAGGAGGACTTGGACAGTTCCCTTATCACGGACTTCCATAATCCTTACCCGGAGGTTCTAGAGCAGGGGTCTTCAACTCCAGTCCTGGAGGGCCAGTGACCAGCACAGTTTGTAATTCACCAACTCCCAAACACACCCACTGAATCCAGTAATTTACACATTGGTTGGATCAGCTGTGTTTGAGAAGAAGAATTACCAAACTGTGCTAGACACTGGCCCTCCAGGAATGGAGTTGAAGGCCCCTGTTCTAGAGGTTCTGTTATGTTACACCAGGTCACACCCACTCCTCGAGCCAAGCCATGATCACCCATGACTCCATGACATGTTCCACACTCCAGTCCACTGCTTCCATTTTGGCTCCTTATTCACCAGCTCAAGCACGCCTGTTCTCTTTTATTACTCCACTCTATATAACTCTTTCACGAACCACCACCCCTCACTACATTATTGTGTGCCCTCATATCCAATTTTCCAGCGTTCTTCTCTGCCTTGACTTTTGGATCTCAACCCACGCTCTGTTTCACAGACCTCGCTCATGATTTGGATTATTGCTTTTTCGGATTCCTGAAAATCGACCCTCGCTCTCGTTTCATGACCACAATTCAGGATCAAAGACTTTTTAAAATTTCACAGCTTTGAACCATGACCACACTCACAACCACAATTATTTCTCACGGACCAGAGTTGCAAAGTGCCTTCTGGTAGCCTAGGTAGCACTGGAATGGGGACAGCCCTGTGGAGGTAGCCGGTAGAGAGTTGTCGGCATATTCTACCCATGGAAGGAATTTGCTCCAGGAGGTAGCGTCCCGAGTGGACGCCGGAGAGAGACCTCGAGTGCTTGATTCTTCCATTCTGTTTGTCTGTTAGACTGGGGGTGGAATCCTGAGGACAGGCTGGGGGTGGCCCCTATGAGCTTGCAGAAGGAATTCCAGAAGCGCGAAGTGAACTGTGGGCCCTGATCTGAGACGACATCGATGGGAAGGCCGTGAAGCCAGAAGACGTGGAGTATTAGCTGTTCGGCTGTCTCCTTGGCAGAGGGTAATTTAGGAAGTGGAACGAGGTGAACGGACTTAGAGAAGCGGTCAACAATGGTCATGATCTCTCTATATCCAATGTTGCCGTCAGACGGGGGTAGTCCAGTGACGAAGTCGAGAGAAATATGGGACCAGGGACGGCGATGCACAGGTAGGGGTCTGAGGAGGCCGTCAGGAGGTCGGTTGTCGTGTTTACTGCGGGTGCAGACATCGCAAGCAGCCACAAACTTGGCTACGTCCCTTCTCAACGAGGGCCACTAGAACCGTTGCTGAATGACTAAACGAGTCCGGTTTGAACCTTGGTGGCAAAACAGCCTGGATGCGTGGCCCCATTCCACGACCTGTGAGCGTAGTTGCCAAGGGACAAAGAGATGATTCGGGGGGACGTTGCTTGGTCCGGGTTCCTGGGCCAGAGCCTGCTTGACTTTAGTCTCTATATCCAGTTCCAAGGCAGCAACGATACAACGAGATGGCAGAATGGGGTTGCATGGCGTGGGATCCTGTGGGGGAGAGAACTGATACAAAAGGGCGTCAGGCTTAGTGTTCTTTGAACCTGGGCGATAGGAGAGGGTGAAATTGAACCTAGAGAAGAACAACGACCACCGAGCTTGACGGGCATTGAGTCTCTTGGCGGTACGAAGGTACTTTAGGTTCCTGCGCTGCGCTTCCTTATGAGCCGGAAGAAATCAGCGGCAGATGAGAAACCGGTGTACAGTCCGCGGTGTGTGAGGGGAAATGACAGCGTGGGAAAACATATCAATAGGCGGAGGCAGTCTTTGATCAGCGCGAGAGCGCTGAGAGCGTGACAAAATCATGATGCACCTGGAGATAAAGGACAGTTACTTCAGACTACTTTTTATTGACTACTGCTTAGCCTTCAAATTCAAATTCTAATTTTATTTGTCACATACACAGTCATACTGTGTATGACTGTGTATGTAACAAATAAAATGTGAATTTGCAGTAAAATTTGATATGCAGTGAAATGCTTATTTCAATACTTCAATACTATCATTCCTTCAAAACTCATAATCAAGTTGCCCACTAGCCATTACTGGTTGGAGGCTGTGAGGTAGGAAGAGTGGACAGTTATAAATTCTGGGATGTCCATATCTCTGAGGATGTTAAGTAAACAGAACACACAACACAGTTGGTTAACACATCCATGAAGAGAATTTACTTCCTAAGGAGACTTAGGGAGTTTGGCATGCCACCACAGATACTGCAGAACTTCTATAGATGCACTGTGGAGAGCATGTTGACCTACTGCATTGCTGTGTGGGTTGGGAACAGCAAAGTACATGACAGAAGGACGATTCAGAGGGTCATAAGGCTAGCTCTCAAAAAATCATATGGACAGGTCTTCCTCAACAGCAGGACACACAAGTGGGCTAGCAACTTTATCAAGGTCCCCACCCACCCCATTCACACATTTATCATCCTCATGAAGTCTGGCAAAGAGTACTGCAGCATTACAGCTAGAACAACCAGACCCTGGCACAATCTGTATTCGCAGGCCATCAGGCGGGTAAACGGTTGTCACCCACTACCACTTCCACCAATGTAACATGATGCAACTTTACAGTAGACTGTCTTGCACAACTCTGTTATCTGGATTAGGAAACTGCAACACTTTACATATCATACATTACGTCACTTTGCCTCCATTCATCACTTTATCTTCACTTGTCCCTTTACCTTCACTTTGTCATTTTAATTGTTTACTTTCACCACAGTGTACTAGGAGACAGTTGTTAAACCATATTACGGGTTATTTACACATTATTTTATTACACTTTTGTTGTTTTGTTTCTTATTTATATTTATCTCCCACTGTAATTTTATTGTTTACTGCCCTTCTACCTCCTTGTTCTCAAGAGACTAGATAAGAATTTCATTGTACCTAGGTATATATAAAGATAAAATCTTGAATCTTAAATGTTATCAATCACACTTCTAATCTGACACATTCGTGGATTTGGTTCTCGGGCACAGAGTCACAAATTTATAGCGCAGCCACATAATGGGGTTGTTGATATAGGCCACAAGTAGATGGTAAATAAAAATAAAACCACCGGGCCTTATCAACAACCCCGATATGGTTATATTGTCCCAAATGACTGTGTTTTGATTACAGGGTAAGCTCTCGTGAGCATGCGCACTTGCAGAGTGAGGGATCCCGATCACGTGTCGGGTCACGAGGGCCGGCATAAAAGCGGTACCGGCAAAGCACTCGAGGTTGAGAGATGAGGAGAAACTGCGCAGTTGTGAAGAGAGAGCGAGATTGTTTGTTGCTTCCATCAGGATTACTTTTCCCGGAGTGGATTAAATATTTCTGGACACCTACAATACCCTCTCATTCCGTTTTCTCGTGCTCCCGGATTGGCCATCTTATACCGGTGAGGCCGAGCCATCTCTCCCCGCCACCATCACACACACACAAACAATAACACAAACAATAACACGGACGCTGGACATTCATACATACACGCACACACACTTTTGTTATTTTTGTATATATTTTGTAAATATTTTGTATATATTGGTTTCTTCGGTGCACTTTTTTTGTTTGTCCTATTCACTTAATACACTTTGGGTTTGTTTTGAATTTGTTGTTGTGTCGCGTCTGTACTTGGTCCGCAAAGCTCATATTACACCGGAAGTAAATATTATCAACCTTTATTTAGATTCGCGAACCCGTAGCAGTGTAATTAGCCTCGTTTTAATAGCCGAGCATTACATACGGGGAATCAGTTTTTTTGGGCATTTTCCGGTGTGGTGTAGTTTTGCAGAGTAAGCAGGACGTTAAAATGGCTAAAGCTAATGCTAACCCTAGTTGGACCGGCCGAGCCGACTATGTAGTTAGTAGTGATATATCTGAGGATTTAGAGGTTGCATTAGATGCATTTGGGACGTGACCTTACAGCTGAGAGAACTTCATTGATTACATTGTATATATCCCATAGACCTGCTAATGATGATAGTGTTGGTCATATGTTTAATATGGATATTGTACACTGCGAACTGAGCTTAATCAATGTAAGGAAAATGTATTGACTCCTTCTGAAAAAATAGACAATTTAGAACAGCGGTTAGGAGAATCTAATAACAGCACGATCAACAGGGAAACCAGTTTTCGACGGGCAGTGGATGCTAGCTTATCAGAGCTGGAGCGCTACTGTCAGGAAGCCCTAGAGAAACTGGAGAGGGCTGTGACTGACTGTTTTTTGAGGCGGGACAGTATATGGAAGAAGCAGATGAAGAAGCTTCGTCTCGCTAACGCGCCCACCATCAACAGGTTACAGGCCTACATCCCGGCATCATTCACCCTTGCCTGTTCTACAAACACTCAGCACTCCAATCCCTGTGGCTGAGGAAAGAGTGCATCAACCACGGAGTCAAACATCCTACGAAGGTCGTCCTTCAGTACCAGCTGTTCCGGTTCAGGGGGTTTCCAACACAGTCGGGGGAAGATTAAAGAAGGAGCCCCCACACACGCTTCTACATCGTCCCTGACGATCCCCTTCACAACCCCACTCTGCACCCTTGCATCTCTACTACGCCCTGCCTTCGAAACAGATCCTCTGCAACGTTCTTCTGAGGATACCGCCGCTCCACCCAGAGACCTGTCTGAGGCAGCACGAGCACAGCAGGAAGGTCTCCAGGTAGCTCTACTGGCCAATGTGATGGACCCCGGAAAGTCCCAGGACCTGGGGGTCACCTTCGAACACCATCAGGGGGCGGTACATCGTAGAGTCCCGAGGAAGGAAAGGAGGAGCATTACAACTGGTAGTCCCACGGACGCTGGACATTCATACATACACGCACACACTCACTTTCGTTATTTTTGTATATATTTTGTAAATATTTTGTATGATCTTCGGTGCACTTTTTTTTGTTTGTCCTTTTCACTTAATACACTTTGGGTTTGTTTTGGAACGCCGTGTCTCTACTTGGTCCGCAAAGCTCATATTACACCTGAAGTAAATATTTTCAACCTTTATTTAGATTCATAACCCCGTAGTGTAATTATCTTAGTTTTAATAGCCGGGCGTTACAAATTTCTTTAACTGTTCAGTCTTAATAGCAGGGGACTTCTACCCAGCAATAGATAAATTTACTAGTTTAAGCAATAAACACTCTTGGAAATCTTGCAGAATTGATACAGTGATTTTGGTCTTGACATCCAAAACCGACATCCAAAATTGACAGCATTCAAATATTAGAGAATACTTTGTTTTTTTTCCAGTTGACCATTCATATTTCTGCATTAACTTTTTTTTTTTTACCAGTAATTCTATCATATGACATATCTCAGAATCTCTAGAAAAACTCTAGATGACTCACTAGAGTGTTTGTGGTAAACAGGAAAAGCAGTCTTAATAGGAAAAAATATTTCTTTCTCCGTTCATAAAAAAAAAAAGAAAGAAAGAAAAGGAACAAGAAGCTGAGTTATATATATATATATATATATATATATATATATATATATATATATATATATATATATAAAGCATCTACAGTATATTAATAATCCAACAGAAGAAACCCAGAATGAATTAAGATCACAACTCAGTATCAGTTGAAAAGTAGTTAAAACAATGATCAAGACTCCCAGGCTACATTCCAAACCAAAAACTTTATCTAATATACAATCGTAACAAACATTTCTTGTGGACTAGAGAAACAGGCTTTTGGTCCATGTGTCCCTCGTCTGATTTTGTATTTGTTTGTTTACTCTCCTGAAAGAAAATAACATACACACTATTAGCATGTTGATTTACCATGGTATGCATAATGTAAGTGTTTGAAGTGTGTGTGCACTGCTTTAACATTCCACACCAGGTGGTGTCAGGTTGGGGAATTGGACAGATATGGGAAGGAACTGTTTGCTACCTTTTTAAAACTCAGGCCACATTCATGACCACGTCCGTATAAGCGGAAATAATATTCTACTATAATTAATTTTTACTTTGTCGAGAGACCCATTTCCCACAACAAATGCACAACTTAATTTCCATTTCCACAAACACACACACAAACCATAGGAGTTATGAGAATGAATTTATCGTTGCCTCTTTTCCTTTCTTGCCTCCTCTGTCAGTTTACATTTGTAGGCATCGGTTTTTCTTTGTTGTCTGCTGGTTTTTTGATCCCATGTGTTGTTTAAGTCTGTTTGCATTAAAAAAGAACAAAAAATTGGAGAGACAATTGTGGGAAATACATAGCTAGCTAGGCTAAATTCCAAACCAAAAACTTTATCTAATATACAATCTTAACAAACAGTACTAGAGAAACAAGCTTTGGGTCGATGTGTCCCTCACCTGACTTTGTATTTGTTTGTTTACTTGAGCAAATTGCAGAAGTATCCATAATGTGACAGGTTACAAATGAAACTGCCTTTCTGTTGTTATATTTCAATCCAACATATTTTAGAGCAACATTCAAAACTTTGCTTGCCCAAGAAACAACTGAATTCTAGTACACATAGACACGGGCTAAAGACTCTCAGTACTACAAAGTGAGGGGATTGTGTGCATGGATTAAAGTTGTTTAATTTTTAGGCTTATTCTATTAAATAACATCACGCTGACTTTAAAAAGGTATTTTTTACTACACAGTGCACCAGATTATCACAAATCAGAATGTATATCGATTCCTGTGTAAAGGTGTGAAGGTGTGCTTTTCATATCTATTTATAAACTAGTAACAGTGAAATTAGGTGGGGCTCTCTGGTGGTTGTAAGGTTGTGTGTGTGTGTGTGTGTGTGTGTGTGTGTGTGTGTGTGTGTGTGTGTGTGTGTGTGTGTGTGTGTGTGTGTGTGTGTGTGTGTTCATTAAAAAGGAAGGTAGTAGTGACAAATTGTAAACGAGAGAAGAGGATGATGGAAAAAACAAGGAAAATACAAAGTAAAAGCAACACTTCTAAATGACTGGAACAAACTGGAGGGAACTCAGGCTGCTTGTTAATGCGTAATTCTAGAGCTTTTTGTGTGCTCATCACAAGTGTGTGTGGAAGCATGTGAGAGGACTGTGGAACTGTGGAAGACGAGGACAGGCTGTTGTTGCAACCATGGCCGGGGCAAAACCGGGAGTGCTCGCACTCCGGCTCAAACCCGTGTCCGTGCCCGAGCTCCTCAATGTGGGAAGCAAGTTTATCAAATGGGAAGAGGTAAGCGGAGAACATGGGTTACTAGTTCAGGGAGCTGCTGAAGTGCACTTGGGCTCGGTGTAAAATGAGTGTCTCATGTGAGGGCTTGCCATGACGCCTGTGTGTGTTTCAGTAATTGAAACAGTTACCATGAACTGTTACCATAACATTGAATTAATTGGCAACATATAAGTGACAGCCGAGTATTTATTATATATAATAAGTTAGATTGATAGATACAATTTTGGTAATAAATGTCAGGACATAAGAATTCAGTACTTGTTTTGCCAACTTTTCATAAAGTTACATAACATAGTAAAATATTTTAAAGGAATTAAATGAAATGTCTATACATAAGACAGTATGGTTGTGCAGTAGGTACAGTTGCCACCTTTCAGCTTTGGGTTTCCTGGCATGATACTAGTCCCTTAGTCTTTGTATGGAGTTTAAAATGGACCTGTTAGATTAAAGGCAGCTCAGTCATGGGATCTGTTGATAAAAACACTTCTAGAATCACCTAACTAGTTGTATCAAATAGGTCCTTACCCTTAAACTATTCTCTGACCAGTATCTAAATCTATCAATACCTGTTTAAAGGTGTGGTTTTCTTTCTTTTTTTTATTACCTTGTTGCCATCTGTGAGTTTATTTCTCCTGAAGAAAACTAACATACTATTAGCGTGTTGATTTACTACATGGGTATGCATAAAGTAAGTGATTGAAGTTTGTGTGCATCACCTCGCTGTAGACAGTATTCATATCCTTCAGTGCAGATTCTCAACCTGGATTTCCAGAAGAAAGGTTGCTGCAGACTGCTTGCTTGGAGACAATTTGCTTGTGTAATGCAGGCACTGTTCATCTTCACAGATGAACAAACTCTCCTTTAACATTGCCGCAGGCAGGAGTCACAACATGCGAGGAGTCACAACTCCTCTTGGAGCTGAGGCAGCAATCCTGACTGGCTCCAAATGAAACTGAAACTACCGGTGCAAATTTAGATATTAAAGGGTATCAATGTGCTTTTTTTTATTTTTATTTATTTATTTATTTATTTTTTTACAAAGCTCAACCCCACTAAGGTTGGAACATTAATTTCCTTGTTTACCTTTTATTCTTGTGTATGTGTGGAGAGAATTATCCACTTCTAAGGCTTACCAGGAATTAAATGTTGCATACTATTTTACCATAGTATTTACTTATTTAACATTAATTCACACCTGGATTTGATGCTTTTCTATACATACATAATTATATATGTGTACACATTAGCCCTGACTATTGATGAGTGAATTATACAAATGTTCACATTATACAAATTAGTATGCTTATTCACATTGAAAAGTTTGTGCAGAAAAGTTTGCGACCATTTTTCAGCCATGCTCCGCGTGCCACATTAGAACATATAAGTTTAAAGCCATTCATGGAAATTAGTATGATCATAAACATATGGTGCCGCACAAAGTCTTCAGAAATCAAGAAACCTCTCCCCCATAGTGTTCAAAGACTGACAGTGTTCTCATACAGACATATCTTGCAACAGTCAAGTAAGTTTTGGTAACATGCTGTAATAATTTGTCTTGGCTTAATAATAGATTGGCATGGTACACAAGATACACTGACAGTCGGTTTGGTTCCTCTAATGTTTCCCACGCTGCCAAGTGTGCACAATAAGGGGTTAGAAAATACCAGTGTTGTCTCACCTGCTCACAAGCCCAACACATATTGCCGTTTTCACCATCCCTCTAGTACACTTTGGTGAAACTAACTACTACTACTGTGTGTTAGAAGGCTGGAAATTCAGAATAACAGGAGATGTGTTTAAGTTAATATGGAGTTCAGTTCATTGTTGGAGGCTCAGGTAGACTGTAGGAAACCCTAATCCTGAACTATAGAGTCACTGCAGTCGTGAGGCTTCCGAAAATGGCTGTCAGCATCAGCCGAGGCAAGTGTCCCCAGTCACTACACACATCTCAGACAAACCACACGGGGCATCCATGCGACGAGATCTCCAACAAGAAGTGGTGCACCAGGATGAGTCAGACAGGTCCAGAGGGCAGAGGGAGTCTGGATCACTGGCAGCTCAGGAGTGACATGTATAGCTCGACAGAGAGAGAGGGAGAGTTAAAGAGAGAGAGGGAGAGAGAAGAGAAGAGAGCAGAAGAATAGTAGAGATAAATATGTTCAAAGTCACACAATGTATAAGCTGAATGTATATTTAGTGCAGAGTGCAAGCAGAGACTCTGGCAGGACTGACTATGACAACATAACTAAAAAGGAAAGCCAGAAGGAAACAGAGACATGAGGGCTCCCTGAGATGTAAAGCGACCATGAGTCCCGCAGATCTGCTCCTTTAACAAGGCAAATTTATTTACAAAAATGGTTGGCTAAATAAATAGGTTTTTACCCTAGACACAGAGACTGTATTTAAGGATTGAAAAATACCTTAAAGGCTATACCATAACCTTGGGGCTTTGGAAGAAAAAGCTCTGCCCCCAGCTGTAGTTTTCATAATATCTGACAAGTAGCCTGCATCCTTTGATTGAAGTAATCATGGCGGATCATAAGACACTAGCAGTTCACCCGGATACTGTGGTGCGAGACCATTTAATTCTTTATACGTCATAAGTAGTGACAATATATTCCTTATCTTGCCAATATTTCTGAGGTGAAAGAATGCTATCCTGGTGATATTCTCTACACTGAAAAAAAGGACTTGTAAGATTTAATTGATAAAATCTTCGTAACAATTTGCATGCGTAGATTTTAAGTAAATTTTATTGCTTCAATATTAAGTACAACTTATCCATCATGGTCAAGTAAAATCTACTTAATAATTAAAGTAATGCTCATGAAGAAATCAAGTAAAAGTTACATAATTATATTTAATTCACAAGTTGGTTTTATGTAAAATAATCAAGTAAAGTTAATTTATTGTTATATTAGCAGGAACCTTGTTTTTATGAATTATTAAGTAAATCTTACTATAATTTTGTTTTGTGAGATTTTCCCTTACTCGGTTTTATCTATTTATATTACTCCCTATAATAATTTGAACATTGCTAATTTATGTTTTGTAAAGAAACTAATTATTTCATCAATATCTTTCACAAATCACACAAAAAAAATATTATTAAACAGTTTATTCACCAACATTACCGAATGTTTTTCACATTAACAGTCTCGATACAAGTTGTCTTTTTAATAAAAGTGCATTCAGTTAAATTTTGCATCCATAGGAACAACTGCATGGCACCATACTTGTTTTAAACCAAATTGTAAAAAATAAAATAAAATAAAAAAGTACAGCATTCGTTTAGAAAAATATAGCAAAAAATACATTAAACAAACTGTTGAACAGTCCTTTTTAGAACATACGATTTAAACTTAATAGCCTTCTGAAGCAAGGTTAAGGGCATAAATTAGTCGCATAAGCAGTGCACATGACTTTGCAGTATTGCCACATTCTTGCAAAATTTCCTTTCCTTCAAGTATAATGGATACATCATCCGGTTCTTCCCCTTCAACAGTACGGACTATGAGAATTTTAAGATGGTGCAAACAGGCATCACTTCATCTGTCCTCCTGTATAACATTTACAAGAAAAAGATCAAGATAATTATTTTGATAAACAAAAATTGAATTGCTTCAATCACCTGTGCTGACTTACACAAACTTACACTTAAACACACAGAAAAGACCATAATAAAAGAACATAATAAAAATGATCATCATTTCATACACTTCAAATTGTTCAACTTGGGTTAAATTGCTTTAGCAATAATCTTGCATCAGTAAAACATTTGTAGAACATTGCATGAGATGGCTACATTTCATAGTCTGATTACTTTGCACATTTACAGTGTCAGGAAATGATGAGTGTGACGTATGATGAGTGCTGAGTTTGTATTTAGTTCACCCAAACATGAATTCTTTCAATAATTACTAAGTTTTATGATGCTACAAACCTTTATGTTCATATGTATTCATTTGCATTTGGTATATGCTTGTGTCCAATGCAGAGTAACATCTACCTGTAAATGAACATACACAATTTGTTATACTACAACAATGGTAAAAAACACTTAACCACTATTTTATATTTTGCAATGAAGGCCAAATAAAAATAACAGCAACATTACAGCAAGCAAATATGTATATAGATTCATACTTGCCTCGATGTGATAAGTAGGACAGTATCTTCTATAGAGCCCTAAATTAACTTTCTGCACTGTGTTCAAATTTTGAAATATACAGTAGTCCTGTTGATAGAAACATCTGTTAACAAGATTTTACATTTAATAAACAAATTACAGATTACACATTTAAATACAGCATAAAAAATCAAAAACAGCACAATGCATATTATGATATGGAAAATCTCTTCCATTCCAGTGATTAAAAAATGGTAACAATGCCAATTTTAGAATCTGTAGAAGCTCAGTGGTCCACGCACAAACTCTCACGGGCGAACCTTTCTCTGAACACGCCATTTTCACAAGGGTGGGGGTAAGAAACACACATTTCAGTTTATTAATCCGCGCGCTCGGTTGGTTATTATTCATATTATTTTACTACATGACCCCTGGGGCGTTCCATAGGATCAGGTTTTTATATCACGTGAATCTCTACACTATAAAAAACTGAAATATTGCTAATTGTAAGTCCTGAGATTAAGATGAACATTAATTGGAAGTCAGGAAAACGAGAATCACATCCAAAACAGAAGGTAAACTTACCTCGAACACAATAAACTCCAGCTCCAGCCACAATGCGCAGTACCGCTGACTGATCCACAGCGCGGGTACAGTGTCTCCAAACATACATGCGCTGTGTAATTTGAAATTTAAACTAAACTTTCAAAGTAAAACTTACTTAATATTACTAGGTTTATGTGGAGTGACTATAAAACATTTAAATATTACAAATAAATACATAATAATATTTAACTCTTTCCACTCAGTTAATTTATTACATGAATTAAATGTGTAGGTATGTTAACTTTTATTTAGGAAATTCTAGTTCTCCTTGAAATTTATTTTTACCATGTAAAAATTATGATGGTTAATTTAATATATTTTACCGCACCAAAAAGTCATTTTTTTTTCAGTGTACATGAGTTTCACATGAAAGGCTGGAATATATAATCACACCGAGGTCTTTTATTGTTGCACTTGATGTAACAGAAAGGCAATTTAAAAGGCAACAAAGTTACAGTGTGTTAATCAGGATTAAGCAGAAGGAAGATTAACATCCAGTCTAATCTAAACGATCTAATTAACATCCAATCTCTTATGTCCTGCACACATTGCTCAGCTTTAGTAAGCTAGTTTTTCTCATCTGGTTGTGCTGAGACGTATATCTGTGTGTCATCAGCATAACAATGAAAACTAATTCCATGCTTACAAATTAAGTTCCAGAGGAAGCATGTAAAGAGAAAAAGCAGTGGGCCTAAAACTGAACCCTGTGGAACACAAAACTCCAATTCAGAACATGCAGAATGGTCAACATTTAAATCTACAAACTGATAATGATCAGTCAAATAAGATCTGAGCCAGGAATGTACCATTTCCTTAATTACTACTACATTTTCTAATCTGTGAAGGAGAATCCTAAGATCAATGGTACCAAAAGCTGCACTGAGGTTGAGTAACACAAGTACTGTATAGTGATGCAACCCTGATCAGAGGCCAATAGGAGTGAAGAGTTAATTATTTTCAACAGGGGTTGTGTTATTGTACTTTCTGCTTGAGAAAATGTGTTGGTATAGGGTCTAATACACGGGTTGATGATTTTGCAGAAGTGTTGAGTGAAATTAGTTCATTCTCTTCAAGGGGAGTAAAGTATTCTAGGTGGTTAGTTTATCATCTATATCACTTAAATTGTCTGGTTTCCAAGCCTGAATTTTTTGACTAATATTTACGATTTTGTTATAATTTTTTTTTATGATATTAAATACAAATCTTTAATACCATATATATTGTTAGCTTCTATAAGAGTGGAGAGATTTAGCAGCACTAAGAGCTTTTTATATTTCAGGATGCTCTCCTTCCAAGCTATTTAAAATACTAACAATTTAGTTTGACAATTTTTGTTTGTTAACTTATACAGTATATAAATAAGCTAGCTGTGTTTTAACTGGAATAATTAATAGCAACATAATTTGCCAGAAACGTTTTTTATTGATTAGTTGTTGGATCTGTGCTGCACTTGTTGCTAGTCAGTGATGCCTCAACATCAGTAGGCTTTTTATTCTCCCCTAGGCTACCACCTGAACCAGAAATATTGTTGGAAAACATTTTGTTTAGGCATCATCCTTGAATAAGAACATTTTCCAGAGAATTTTTCAGCGTGTGGCTCTATGTGATTGTGTCCTAATTCATTATTCTTTGTGTGTGTGTGATTATAAGCCCAACAGTGGCCCACCTGTGCTGGTCACATTGAAAGTGGAACCTGAAGGATTCTTCCTCTACTGGTCAAGTGGCTCAAACATGGTAAGTGTTTTTTTTCCTTTCATTATTAACTTTCGTTTATTACACTGAAATTATTTGATTTTGTTAATTTTGAATTTAAATTAGGATTGTTATCAGCATTCAGCAGTGTATAAGTACATTTATGTTTTGATTTTCTTAACAAAAAATTAGGCCACCCAAAAGCTTTTGAAACATATTTCAAACACTTTACCTCTATCCATGTCTAGGACATACTATACAGTATCCCTTTCATGGTATACTATTTTATGCTATAACGTTTATTGAAAATCAGGCTTTGAATATAGTTTGAACTTGAAAGACCGATTTTATGAAAGTAGAAATGCCTAAAAGCAGCAAACAACACCAACACCAGTGTTTGTCACTGTGATGAGTTCATGAAACATGGATTGGTAAGTTTTTGGTATCAAAAGGTGTCATAAGTGTTTAAGTTAAATGTTTTCAGTTTTTTATTCTTTTTTGTAAAGTTTTTGCCATTAGTGCTTCTCTTCATGGTAATTGATTTACTTTCCGTTTAATTTATTTGTAAATGCAATTTACAATATAATCTAAAGGTTTGGGTCCTTTAATAATCCCTTAGGCATCTAAGGCCTTGTCACGAACTGTAGGGTAGTCCGGGCTGTTGTTAAAGCCAAGGGCTTAAATAAGGCAGGCATAAGCGCAGAGAGTTGTTAAATCAAAAAGAGTCCTTTAATAACCAAATTAGACAAGACATGAACAGAAAAGAAATCAAACACAAACTCCCCAAACGTAAAACAATCTTTTACAAACAAAACATACAGGCTCTTTTAGAACAAACAGGGATCACACAAAACATACAGAGCAGGACCCACTCGCGCCCCTATGGGCGACTCGCGCACCCGCGCACTCCCACAAGCAGGCAGGGACACACCCGCCCGCTCCCACAAGCAGGCAGAGACAGGGAAGGTGCCTTCTGGGAAACAAACAGTCTACAAACAGAACTACAAAAATTAACAAACATACATATCCACAGTGCCCTCTAGGGGCAGTCCCTTACAGGCCTTTCTGGAGATCTGCATTGATTCAACATTCTTCTTACATTTATGTAAATTTTAAGTCTTTACCAATATAGTAGCTAATACATTTTCCTTATTTATGTAGAGCACAAACTGAGTTTTCATAATGCGGCTGATGTAAATTTAAAAACTGTAAATGCGACTTTTAAAATTATATCAAAGTACACATACAAAAAAATACTATTTCAAACTCTAGCAGAAAAGCAGAAAAAATGGAGAACAAATAAACCTGGGAGATTTCAGTTTCAGTTCAGTTTTGAGCACTGAACTGAGTTCATGAAAGTCTTGGGTGTGTGTCCACAGGAAAACAAAACAAATTAAAATACTCAGAAAGACTTTTTATTTGGGGTAAAGTGACTGATGTGTCTAACTTTTTTCAGCAGAGCCTCTGTTTTACTGAATAATCCATGGCTTACGAATATGTAAACCTACTGACACCTGGCTTAGCTGACACCACACACACACACACACTCAACACACTCAGATCACAAAGAGTGACAACTCCCAAAAAGCTTTCCATAAAGTTTTCCAGAGTGCACTGACAGAAGTACCCTAATGAATGCGTTAATGGTAAACAGCAAGGAGACTGACTCTGACCATTGTAATAAATGTTTGATAAAATAGTGATTTCTTTGCTTTTGTAGAAGATTTAAAAAAAAACTAGAAAACTCATTTATTTTTCCTGTACATAATCTACGGAGGTTTTGCGATGCTTTGTGCATGCGCATCGGGTAGAAAACAAACGAAGCACTCTCTGAGACTACTCGTTCTTCTGAGTCATGTTAGAGACTCATTCAAAAAGAACAAATAGTTCATGAACGACCCATCACTGTGGAGCAGAGAGAGAGCTCACAAGATTTGATTAAGAGTCTCATTTCAGACAGAAATACAATGAGGTGGAGCATCGATAAGGCAAAGCATTGGTAAGGCAAAGCAGCAGCGTTCATTCACTCATGGTTTTATGGACGATTAAAAGAAATCCACCCCGGCCAATTGTTCCAATGATGCAGAATAAAACAACAAATTAAAATGTGCACATTATAGACAACAAGCAACGATGTACTAGATATAAATTACATACCAATTTCAAAACATCATAAAACCAAACAATTAGAAATCCTGTTACAGCCAGAAAATACCTAAAGCCAATGCTTTATCAATTCATTATCTGCACTACCAGTTGTACTTAAAAATGGAACATGAAATGAGCAACTTATCAACATCAGTAAGGCAATGTGGTTTGGAAGCGAAACCAAGTCTACAAATAGATTACCATAATTGCCACTGCCCATGAGCATCATGAGAAAATCGTGAAGGGCGTGAAAAAAAAGATCAATAGGAAAAGACCTCACAACTGACAAGTCCGGAGAAAAATCAGAATTCGGGTGGCAATAACTTGTCTGGATGTGATCTTATTCCAACGTGGGACTGCGGAGAACCAAAAGCATGGGCTCACACGTCACACATAACAACTTCGACATGAGTCTGTGATTGAAATTATGAAAGGAAAAAACTTTTTCAAACCTCTGTGACTGATTGCACAGTTCTGTCCCTCCATGTGTCATGTTGTCACTGGTAAATCAGGGCTAATATCCGCTCAGTCATCACTTGGTAATACCATTTTGTCATATTACATTTGAAATTTCATTCCAAATGAACTTGTCTTCTCTCTCTTTCCCTTACTACAAGTCCTCATAAGATCCTGTGAAAAAAACTTTGCATTTCATATTTAAATAAGGATTATTTCATCCACTTGTTACCTTCAGCAGATGGTTTTAACTTATGGGTTTTTTTATCTCTCATCTCATCTTGTGTAAAGGCAAGAAGCTTTCAAAGCTGCAGATGGTTTGAAAGTGCAGTTGTTTATAATGCTCTGTTTTCATTGCTCCTCAGGAAACTGAGATTGTGGACATCAGCCATATCAGAGACACCAGATATGGAACGTTTGCCAAGCTGCCAAAGGTAGTGTGTGTGTAAGAGAATGTGTTTTTGTATCATTTTATAACTTTAATGGTATGTGTGTGTGTGTGTGTGTGTGTGTGTGTGTGTGTGTGTGTGTGTGTGTGTGTGTGTGTGTGTGTGTGTGTGTGTGTGTGTGTGTGTGTGTGTGTAAGAGACAGAGAGTGAAAGAGAGAGAGAGAGAGCACATAATTCAGTGTGTGTATAATTCAATGAGCCAATACTGATCACTGATGTGGGTTTTAATGGGATCTGCTATATAAAATGTTCTATTTATTACAGTATGTGGTATTATTTATTAATTTGTTTACTATTTATAGAAGTAAAAATAACTATTCTGTGGAAGTATCATAATTGATTTACATTCATTTATTTAAAGACAACATGTCTTTACAGTCTGTAATCATTTCTTGTAGATTCTAAAGAAAATGAAATTAATAGAATTGACTACTTGACTAAAGGGCAAAAATCAAGGGGCTCTCACAAATGTCATAACATGCAGCACATGGAACAAAGCTGCGTCAACAGATAGCAAATCAAAACCCTATACTGAATGTTTTTAAATAAACACAGACATTAGTCACTTTGTATTTGGTGAGCCAATCATGGCTACTCAGTAGTAAGGAGTGAAGTGTCTCATACACGAAGCACTAATCCAGGTTTCACAGCCCTACAGTTAGGGAAAACCATCTCTACCCCATTACCTCAGCCAGGTCATTTCAATTCACCTTAGTCTAATTGACCCTGTCTGTTATTTAATTGGACCACTTTTATCTTTGGTCATGGCATGCATTCATTATGGCATTGTTTCAACAACTTTTCAAATCAAACTACAACATCCCCATCATTCCCAAGACAATCAATGAGGTTGAGGTCAGGACTCTTTTGCAGGACAATTCACGAAAATGATTCCTCATGCTCCCAGAGCCACTCTCTCACAATTTGAGACCTGGAATATGTCTGTGCCATCAGGGATACCCTCCATTGATGTGATACCCGTCATCCAACTCCGATCATGTTTTTTTTTTTTCTGACCACAGTTCTTTCATGAGTTTAACAGTTCTGCAGTATTCTTCCAGGTTTTAATAATGCATTCTTAATCCTTAATCCAATTCTAATCATTTCCTGAGTTGTTTTGCTTGATTCAGGCCAATAATTTAACCATTCTGAAACACAGTTACATCTTTTACTTGACCAAGTCTTCTAATATGATTGTTTTAATTATTATTATATTATATTCACTTTAACAATTATATTTGAAAGAATGTTTGCTAGCTGAAACAACTTAAACACAGCAGTTTTTATCCAATCGTAGGCTGGTAAAAGTTTGCTAATCAAATGCCTAAATGTGTGTGTGTGTGTGTGTGTGTGTGTGTGTGTGTGTGTGTGTGTGTGTGTGTGTGTGTGTGTGTGTGTGTGTGTGTAGGAGGTTTGTCCTCAGTGGAGATGTACAGACAGGTTTTGCTCACCGGATGTCGCTGTATCGAGCTGGACTGCTGGAAAGGTCGTCCACCTGAGGAAGAGCCCGTTATCACTCACGGCCCACCCTTCAAAAACAAAATCCTTTTCAAGGTGCAGCTATCTGCATCATTCCATTCATCCCTCTCCCCATATTCAGCTTCCTGAGACATTTTGTGTCTCTCTTCAACTATGTCCCGTGTTCACTTGCCTACATGCGGCTGACATTTTCCCCTTTCTCTCTCTCTCTCTCTCTCTCTCTCTCTCTCTCTCTCTCTCTCTCTACAGGACGTGATTGAAGCCATTGCTGAGAGTCCCTTTAAAGCCTCTCCTTACCCCCTCATCCTCTCCTTCAAAAATCATGTTGACTCGTAAGTGTAACTCTCAACCTAGATCTTTGTGTCCTAGTATAATCACAGAAACATCCAGACCTAGCCAGTAGTGTAAAAGTATTAATATTGATTTAATTTACATACAACAATATAGACATTTTATTGTTGTAATACCACAGTGATTTCAAGCTCTCAAGTCTCATTGGTCAAAAGGTTTTGCCCTCCTTCTTATACCTTATTGTTTCTAATTCACGTAATACCTTAACTTTTGGATATTGCTGAATTTGATCCCAAACCAGTAGCCCAAAAGGCCTCAATCAGAAATTCAGTTACAATCCATTGCAGAGTGGAAGAATTTTTTATGCTAGATTTTTGGCATTAACTTTTTTAACCAAGCTTGAAATTTTTAAATATAACTACTGACTTTACTGAAATTGTACTTGGATTATTTTAGTTTGTATGTGGTTCGAGGACTTCATATGTGGGTTATTACTTACTATGTTTTGCATCTTTATATTTTGTGTTCAAAGATTTGCTCAAATTCCTTGTTCAGCATTGAGGTGAAAGCATTCATAAAAGCATTCATAAAAACCTTTTGTAGCAAATCTACTAAAATCCAAACCTGTACCCTAAACTCATAAATCATATGTTCTATTAGATGCTACTGTACACTGCCTAGAGTGACATTTATTATGGTAATATGCAATATTTGTATAAGTCCCCGGTATCTAAAACACATGAGTAATCATAGCATTCTTGACCATTCATAGCATGAGAAATGTAGCAGGTACTTTGTAACAGGTTGTAGGCGAATTGTGAGTTTTTGACAGTTCAACATTGCCATGTTTTTGGGTGTTTTGTAGGTACATCTCAATATTTGTGGCTAATGCGTTATCAATTCGTAGATGATGGTAGGAACGCATGTGATGTCACAGAGCAGGAAACAACTAGGAAACTTGTTGTTTCAACAAACAAAAAAAACAGTCAGGAATGTGGGAAGGTTTCCTTAAACAGATTTTAAAACATGCTTTATTTAAAAACAAAAATAGTTATAATAACTAAAATTGACAAGTATTTTATTGTGACATCTTTACTGAACATTTTTGAAAGGAGTCTCCAGTGTGGACACTGAAATTTTTTCAAAAATGTTTTCAAAATAAAGTCTTGAAAATGGAGGATTTTACATTTTTTTATACAATAGAAAACAGCTGATGAGGGGGGGGCGTTGCTATAAAATTAGTGATAACAGAAACCATCACTGACATGATGTGTGACAAGTATGATAGTTGGAAAACCGCTGTGGTATAAGGGGAATAAAGCATATTAGAGTGTGCTGTTGTAAGATCTTGTGGTGGTTCTTGATGATTTTGATACACTTTATTGTCTTTTTTTCCCAAGCATAGCTTATTTTAACATCTCTGCACCTCCTCATTACTTTATTTCAGCGCAGCGCAGCAGTCTAAGATGGCAGAATACTGTTGCTCCATATTCGGTGATGCGCTGCTCATCGATCCTTTAGAGAAGTACCCGGTAAGTGACACGTGAAAGGCTGGACTGCTCCCAGCCCATGCCATGCAAGTGGTGTAACTTTGTCATTAATTACCTCCCTATGGCTCATGTGCACGATGTTGCCCTAGTAGAGTGTTATACAGAAATGTTTGTTGCAGCATTAATAGTTCATTAATGCTTTTTGTCGATTTGTGTCCTTTGCTCTGCTGAGTGTGAATTAGTTTTTAGCGTAACTAGTGTAATAAAGATGTATGGCATGTGGTTTGCTGCAGCTGATCCCAGGTCAGCCATTGCCCAGTCCTCAGAATCTAATGGGGAAAATCCTAATAAAGAACAAGAAAAGACATCACCAAGTCAAGGCTAATGGAGGCAGCATCAGACGCAAGAAGGGAGCGGACAAGCAGACCTCGTCTCTCAACGGTCTGTTACTCAGATAATAGATCCTTAAGTATAGGATAAAGTTCTCCTTTTCACATTGCATGATTCAGTCTTGTTCAGAAAGATGCATGCAAATCATTTTTGGAGTTGGGGCCTGATTAACATCATCTCCACCAATCACAGTGCAGATTAATGTCAGGGTGGTGCCATTGTGCAGCAACATTAACAAACATTTTTAATGTTATTTTCATGGTTTTTTTTTTTTGTTGTTGTTGTTGTTGTTTTTGTTAATGTGGTAAAGATCAGGGAGATCGAGAGGAAGAGGATGAGCCAGTGACCCCAAAAAGCACTATTCTGATGAAGTAAGTCAATGTGCTCTCTCTCTCTCTCTCTCTCTCTTTAATAAGAGGTTCAGAATTTTGTTCAGTCCAGTTCACTAGACATCATGTTATATGTTTTCTGGTTAAGAATATTAAGAATTAAAGTATGCACAACATTTAGTTTAATAAAGTATTTATTTTAATTTCAAACATCGCAAATCAACATTTGCATAACATGAAACATTTTTTATTTGCCAAATGTCCGTTTCAGATTTTACAATAAAAATAACATCCACTACTTTATGTCTAACAGACTTTTTAAAATATTTTTTTCTTTTTTTTATTAATATATATATGAGAGGCGTTCAAGTCAAATCAGGACAATTTCTTGTGAAAGAATGTGTAAAACAGATTGACATTTACTAAAGATCTCAAGCACAGTAAGGTGAAGAGACTTCATCTAGTAAAATATTTCAATTTAATTTTAAAGAAGCCCATATATTCGGGCCAGGGTGGTTCACTGCAGTCGTTCCTATAAACATTCAATGAGTGGAATGCCTGGTCTTTAAAAATCCATTTCCACATTTTTGCCTTTAAGATGTCCAGGGAGGCCAGTGTTTCAGACATGAAACAGACAGTCTGATCATGGTTCCTGCTTACTAAAACCTTTATACTTTCACAAGGGTAAAGCTAAATAAAATGCATATTATCGTCTGAAAAAAAACTGAGAAATTTTACTGCCCAAATTATGTTTAAGGAAATTAATATGTTCATGAACATTTCCTCTTGGTTAAAAAACCTGCGGTATAGGTCCGCATGATGCCCCTACAGGGTCAAAACCAAAATAGCGCACCCGGTTAAAAAGATTGACATGCACCTTCTTCATGACAAGGCACCAGCCCATTCACCTCATGAAATGGTAAAACTTTCAGGCAACTTGGGGTACGAAATTCTGCATCATTTACCGAACCCCCCCAACCTCGTGCGTGCGTGCGTGTATCTCATTTTATCAGGAGTTCCACAATGTGTAGTATGTAATGATGTAATGTTATCATACATGTTCTCTTTTTATGTGGTTAGAAAGAAACAAGTATTTTGAAATGTCGTCCTTCGCTGAGACCAAAGGCATTGATGCCCTGAAGAGTAACCCCATTGAATTTGTGGAGTATCCTTTTCATATGTGCTTGAGTATATTAACTATGTCTCAGTTTGGTTGGCTTCTGTTTATCTGTGCTAACGGTGCCAACCATAGCTAACCTGCTGAAGAAGTCGTCTGCTATTTGCGCCTGTCCTCAGGAATGGGGCTTCTCTTTGCATGAGATTCAGCCGTGTCTGTGGAGTAACTCATATATTCAACTAATTTATTGTGTTAGATCATTCTTTGTGCATTACATCATGTCACTGTGAGCATGTGGTTCTGTTTTCCTGAACTCCATGTGTGTTCAGATACAATAAGAACCAGTTGAGTCGGATCTATCCCAAAGGCACGCGCGTAGACTCCAGTAATTACATGCCTCAGCTCTTCTGGAATGTGGGCTGCCAGATGGTGTCGCTAAACTTCCAAACTCTTGGTGAGTCCAGCTCTTGTCT